>LFMI01000603.1:10628-41669 GCA_001050175.1 Trichoderma parareesei | reverse complement strand
TTTTATTTTTTTTTTTTTTTTTTTTTTTTTTTTTTTTTTTTCATCGAATAACTTCTTCGTAGTAATTCGTAGATGGAGTTGTACGCGGTATTTCATCTGGACCAGCCTCATGGATAGGTAGACAGCAATCAATGGATGAGGGCGAGTCACTAGATGAAAAGGCATCGACAAATATAACACAAGGCTATGGTATCAATGCTAAACTACCTTTTTGTACCTATCAGACAACAAACGAAGAAACGCACAAATATGCAAACCATTACACGTACTCGTTACGTGATCCATCAAAACACCATGCTGCATAAACTCATTTTCCTCAGTGCGCTGCAATCCTAGAGAAAATCTCCTGCGCAGTCCGCTTCACAATACCACCCGTCACAGGCAGGTTGGTGCAGTGCTCCAGATACAAGTCTACCTCACGGGCCGCCATACGACCCTCGTTGATGCCCCAAACGATGAGGGACTGGCCGCGGCGAGCATCACCCGCAGCAAAGACGCCCTCCACGTTGGTGCTGTACTTGCCGGGCGCCGTCTTGACGTTCTTGCGAGCGTCCTTCTCAATCTCGTCTCCGAGAACGCGCGCCTCGGGTCCAAGGAAACCCATGGCCAGCAGGACAAGGTCCGCAGGGAAGAACTGCTCGGAGCCCTCAACCTTCTTCATGTCCCAACCGCCACTGGGGTTCTTCGTCCACTCGACACGGACGGTGTTGATGCCCTTGACCTTGCCGCTGCCGTCGTCGACAAACTCCTCGGACATGATGCAGTACTCTCGGGGATCCTTGCCATCGTGCTGGCGAACTTCCGTGTGACCGTAGTCGACACGGTAGATTCGAGGCCACTGGGGCCAAGGGTTGTCGTTGGCACGCTCATCAGGAGGCTGAGGCAGCAGCTCAAAGTTGGTCACGGACTTGGCACCGTGGCGGACCGAAGTACCGATGCAGTCATTACCGGTATCACCACCACCAATGACAACGACGTGCTTGCCCTTGGCCGAGATGTACGAGTTGTCCGCGAGCTGAGAGTCGAGCAGAGACTTGGTGTTCTTGTGCAAAAACTCCATGGCATAGTGGATGCCCTCCAGGTTGCGTCCCTTAATGGGGAGATCACGAGCAACAGTGGCGCCGGTAGCAATGACGACGGCGTCGTGGCTGGCCTTGAGGTCCTTCAGCGATGGCTGGCCCTCGGCACCGACAGCCACGCCCGTCTTGAAGTTGATGCCCTCGGCCGCCATGAAGTCGGTTCGGCGCTTGACGATGCGCTTGTCCAGCTTCATGTTGGGAATTCCGTACATCAGGAGACCACCCAGGCGGTCGGCGCGCTCATACACGGTCACGGTGTGGCCAGCTCGGTTGAGCTGATCGGCGCAGGCCAGACCGGCGGGACCGGATCCGATAATGGCAATCTTCTTGCCAGTGCGGACCTCAGGGGGGCGAGGCACCATCCAGCCCATCTCGAAACCACGGTCGATGATGGCACACTCAATCGACTTGATACCGACAGGGTCACTGTTGATGCCAAGTACGCAGGCTCCCTCGCAAGGGGCGGGGCAGACACGGCCGGTGAACTCTGGGAAGTTGTTGGTCATAAGCAGGCGGTTGAGTGCGTCCTTCCACTGGTTCTGGAACACAAGCTCGTTCCACTTGGGGATGATGTTGGAGATGGGGCAGCCGGTATCTGACTGACAGAAGGGGACACCGCAGTCCATGCATCGGGCAGACTGGTACTTGAGCTCATCCTCATCGAGACGGGAGCTGATTTCGGCCCAGTCCTTGATTCGAGTGGCGACAGACCGGTACTTTTCGGTACGGCGAGCGTACTTCATGAAGCCCTTGGTCTTGTCGAGCACCAGAGCCCTCTTCTTCTTCTCGGCCGAGCTGTCGCCAATGGCCTCCTCCATATCCTGGAGCTTGGCAGCCTTGTCCTCCTTCTTAGAGTGGTGCACCCCTGAAATGGCAGGCAGGTTGTACTCGGCACGCTTGGCCTCGGCAGCCTTGGCAGCCTCCTCCTCAAGCACACGCTTGTAGTCCGTGGGAAGGACCTTGACGAATCGAGGCAGGGCGCGGTTGAAGTCGACCAGGATCCGTGCCGCACGCTCAGAGCCCGTGTAGTGGTGGTGGTCCTCAATGAGACCGCGAACGTAGGCAATCTCAACGGGATCCGTAAGGGGACCATACTCGACCATCTCGGTGTTGAGCTTGGAGACGAAGTCCTTGTTAATGTCCAGCACGTACGCAATACCGCCAGACATACCCGCAGCAAAGTTGCGGCCAGTGCTGCCGAGGATGACAACTCGTCCACCAGTCATGTACTCGCAACCGTGGTCACCGACACCCTCGACAACGGCCGTAGCGCCAGAGTTGCGGACGGCGAATCGCTCGGCAGCGACACCGCGGAAGTAGCAGATACCACTGGTCGCACCGTACAAGCAGACGTTGCCGATCAGGATGTTCTCTTCAGCCTTGAACACGGCGGAACGGGGAGGGTAGACAATCAGACGACCACCAGACAAGCCCTTGCCGACATAGTCGTTGGAGTCACCCTCCAGCTCAAGAGTGACACCGGGCGCGAGGAACGCACCAAAGGACTGACCGGCAGAGCCCTTGATATTGACATGAACGGTGTCCAGCGGAAGGCCTTCGCCACCATATCTCTTGGAGATCTGGTACGACAGCGAAGTGCCCATGGCACGATCGGTGTTGACAATGTCGCACTCGATGCGGGACGGAAGACCCTTGTCGAGAGTCAACTCAGCCTCGGAGATCAGCTTGTTGTCCAACCGGACGTAGAGCTTGTGGTCTTGCTTGCGGACGTTGAATGTAGCAACGCCAGGTCGGAGCCTGTGTGCGGGCGTCAGCAGGAGAGACAGGTCAATGTTGGCAGTCTTCTTAGTGCGCAAGTCCTCCCGCATCTTGAGGACCTCAACACGGCCAACCATCTCGTTGATGGTTCGGAAACCCAGCTTGGCCATGATGGCTCGAAGCTCGTTGGCGACGTAGTAGAAGAAGTTGATGACGTGCTCAGGGGTACCGGTAAACTTCTTGCGAAGCTCGGGGTCCTGGGTGGCGATACCAACGGGGCAGGTGTTCAGATGGCATTTGCGCATCATGATGCAGCCCATGGCAATCAGGGGAGCAGTAGCGAAACCCCACTCCTCAGCACCGAGCAAGCAGGCAATGGCGACATCTCGGCCAGTTCGGAGCTGACCGTCGGTCTGCACCACAACACGGCCACGCAGGTCGTTGAGAACCAAAGTCTGGTGAGTCTCGGCAAGACCCAGCTCCCAGGGAAGACCAGCGTACTTGATACCAGTCCATCGGGAAGCGCCGGTACCACCGTCGTGGCCAGAGATGAGGATGTGGTCAGCCTTGGCCTTGGCCACACCAGAGGCAACGATGCCGACACCGACCTCAGACACGAGCTTGACAGACACGCGCGAGCGGGGGCTCGAGCACTTCAGGTCGTAGATCAGCTGCTTCAGATCCTCAATGGAGTAGATGTCGTGGTGAGGAGGGGGCGAGATGAGACCAACGCCGGGCGTCGAGTGTCGGGTGCGAGCAATGGACTTGGAGACCTTGTGGCCGGGCAGCTCACCACCCTCACCAGGCTTGGCGCCCTGTGCCATCTTGATCTGGAGCTCATCGGAGTCGGCGAGATAGGCAGACGTGACACCAAATCGGCCAGAGGCGACCTGCTTGATAGCAGAGCGCATAGTATCGCCGTTGGCAAGTCGCTCAGATCGCTCGGGATCCTCACCACCTTCACCAGTGTTGGACTTGCCGCCCAGTCGGTTCATGGCAACGGCAAGCGTAGAGTGGGACTCCATGGAGATGGAGCCGTACGACATGGCACCGGTGCAGAAGCGTCGGACGATGTCAGTCCACGGCTCGACCTGGTCAATGGGCACCGGCTTGCACTCATCAAACTTGAAGTCAAGCAGGCCACGCAGCGTGCAAGATTTGATCTGCTCGTACTCGCTTCGGGAGTAGGCCTCGTAAGACTTGTCGTTCTTGGCGCGAACCGCATCTTGCAGGTTAGCGATGGCAGTCGGGTCGTTGACGTGGGCCTCGCCGCCGTCACGCCAGTGGTATTCACCAGACTCGGGGAGAGCCTTGATGCCAACAGTGTAGCGTGAGGGGAAGCCAAGCTCGTGGAATCGGAAGGCATCCTCGGCGATGAGCTCAAAGGTAAGGCCCTGGATACGCGAAGCCGTACCCCTGAAGCATCTCTCAACAACGGACTCGTCGAGGCCAAGAGCTTCAAAGATCTGAGCACCTTTGTAGGAAGCCAGAGTAGAGATACCCATCTTACTCATGACCTTCAGAATACCGCCATCACAGGAGTGCTTGTAGTTGCGAATGAGCTCCTCGTCTGACAGCTTCTTCTTAAGAAGTCCCTCCTTGCTGAGCTTGAGGATGCACTCCATGGCAAGGTAAGGGTTGATGGCGTCTGCACCGTAGCCGAGCAGGACGCACATGTGGTGGACCTCGCGAGCCTCGGCGGTCTCGACGACCAGCGCGGCCATTGATCGCCACTTGTTGCTGACAAGGTGGTGGTGAACCATACCAGAGGCCAGAAGAGCAGACACAGCAACACGATCGGCAGATGTTCCTCGGTCGGACAGAACAATGATGCGGTCGCGAGCCTCAATGGCTGCGGTAGCCTCCTTGCAAATCTCATCCAAATGCTTGAGGTAGCCTTCAACTCCCTCGGACTTGGGGTAAGTCAGGTCGATGGTCTTGACAGTCCACTCAGGGTAAAGGGTTGACATGTTCTTGATGGCATTGAACTCGGGGATAGACAGGATGGGGCTGGGGAGGAGGAGGCGGCCACACTGAGAAGCATCCATCTCGAGCAAGTTACCCTGAGGTCCAACGTAGCACTCCAGCGACATGACGATAGACTCTCGGATGGGGTCAATGGGCGGGTTGGTAACCTGGGCAAAGAGCTGTCGGAAGTATTCGTAGAGGAGACGGGGCGAATCAGTCAAGCACGCCAAGGGAGCGTCGTTGCCCATGGAGCCCAAAGCCTCCTTTTCGTCGGCGGCCATGGGGGCAAGCAGCAAGCTGACCTGCTCGTGAGTGTAGCCAAAGGCGAGCATCAGGGGGTCCTCTTGGAAGCGAGTCTCATCGGGCTTAGCAGACAAATCAAGCTTGGCCTCCAGGGCCTCCAGGACCTTAGGCATGGTGATCAGCTCGCTGTCGAGCCATGAGCGGAAGTCACATCGGTCTGCAATGGCAGCCTTGAGCTCAGCATCGTCAATGATCCGTCCGGCCAGGGTATCGACCAGCAGCATTCTACCAGGCTGCAGCCTGCCCTTCTGAATGACAGACTCAGGCTCAACGGGAATGGTACCGACTTCAGAGGCGCAGATGATGCGGTCATCGTCCATGACGTAGAATCGGCAAGGTCGCAGACCGTTGCGGTCCAAGTTGGCACCACAGTAGCGGCCATCAGCAAAGGTGAAGAGGGCGGGACCATCCCAGGGCTCCATCTGACAGGCAGCCCATTCGTAGAATGCGGCCTTCTTAGGGTCCATGGTCTCGTTACCCTGCCACGCTTCTGGCACCATGAGCATGACAGCCTCGGGCAAAGAGAGCACACCGTTAATGGTGAGTAGCTCGAGAACATTGTCAAAGGCAGCGGAGTCGGAACCGCCATCCTCAACAATGGGGTACATCATCTCGAGCTCTTCCTTGAAAATGTCAGACTGCATGACACCCTCACGGGCACGCATCCAGTTCTTGTTGCCTCGCAGCGTGTTGATTTCACCGTTGTGGGCAGCCCAGCGCAGCGGCTGAGCACGGTCCCATGAGGGGAACGTATTTGTGGAGAACCGCGAGTGAACCAGAGCAAAGTGAGCCTCGTAGTCGGCATTGACAAGATCGTGGTAGTAAGAGTAGACCTGCACGGGGGCGAGCTGTCCCTTGTACACAATGTTCTTGTTTGACAGAGAGCACAGGTAGAACCAGTTGTGAAGGCCGATGGTGTGTGTGGCGCGTTTCCGGAGCACATAGAGCTGTCGCTCAAAGTGGCGCTCGTTGAACTGGGCCGGATCGGTGACCTCGGGGGCATTGCCGGTGCCGTATGCTGAGGCCAGGACAACAAAGGGCTGAGCAATGATGGGCTCGCGGGACTTGGCCGCGGGACCAAGCAAGCTGGAGTCAACGGGAGGCCGTCGCCATCCCAGAACCCGCAGACCCAACGATTCAGCAACATCTTCCAGTTGCCTCTTGGACTCTTCGAAAGTCTCCTCGTCGGGCTTGAAGAACAGGTTTCCTACAGCATACTGACCCAGAGGAGGCAGCTTAATGTTCTCCTCTCTCTCGAAGTTCTTGATAAAGAACTTGTGCGGGATGGATGTCATGACACCAGCACCGTCACCATCTCGGGCGTCGGATCCCACAGCACCACGATGGGTCATGTTGCACAGCAGGTTTCGTGCTATTGGCGGACAATTAGAAAATGAATCTCTTCAACGGCAGACTTGGTGCTTTGTGGGTTCATCCGCCGCAACTCACCATCGCTAACAATCTTGTGGCTAGGCTTGCCCTTGATGTGGCTGGAATTCGCGGGTCAGCATGGCCGTATGACACCCAGCGTGAGGGTAGCGAGGACAACTTACCAAGCGAATCCTACACCACAAGCATCCTTCTCGTAAGACGGATCATAGAGACCCTGCTTCACGGGCAAGGCGCCAGCCCACGAGTCATTGTTGTCCGCCTGATACTCATACGGATGATATTCCTCTTTCTCGGCGTCTAGGTGAATTTGTCGGTCGTCGAAGTCCTCGAGATAGCCCATGCTAGGCGAGGATCCGTCAATTATTGGTGGTCTGGTACGATTGGACGAGGACGGCGGCAGATGGCAGCAGCTTGTGCCCGCGACTGTGTCGGATCGTACGTGATGTAGGGAAGACAGAAGCAATATCTGCGCTCAGCACAGACCTGTCAAGCAACCCCGTGTTAGCGATGAAGCGCAGAAGCTATGGTGATGATGAGAAGAGGAGCAATTGATGTGCAAGGAATCTCGTTGCAATTGAAAGATGATGAAGAAAGAAGAGTCTCAGTCCAGTGCAGCGACAGACAGCCTCGGACGACGTTGCCCAGCCTGTCATCATCACTCGATGAGGTTGCACGAGACGAGGCCTGGAGCTGCAAGCGCTGAGGCGAGAGCCGGCCACAGCGGGTGGGGAGGGCCCCTGCTGGGCGCTGCAGGGGTGGCCTGTCGCGCTGTAGCTTCAGCACTCGCAGCCCTAAAGCCCCAGCGGACGGTCCTCCAGCTTGGTTAGGTTGGCACCTCAGCCAATTGGATGCCAACCAATTTTAAGCGTTCGCTCGTCCAACAGCAATGGATGTGAGACGATGACGCTCGTGTCGGGAATTTCCCCCACGATGCCCCTCACGCCCACAAAACAGGCCATTTGCGGCCGCTTGGCGCCCGAGTGTCTGGCTGTGGCCCTTGCACTCGACATGGTGGATTGCTGCAGGCGGCCGTCATCGGCAACAGGCGAAAGGATGCAGCCGGTGACAACGTTGCGTTGTGTTTCCTGTCTGCAACTGCGTCTGCACCTCTGCACAGAACTGCGGAATCGCGGAAATCGGAGGTGAAGAGGAAATGTGCACGACTTTGCAGCCAGGGCTGCCCATCGCTTAAAGCACAGCCCGCCAAAGCCACTCAGCCATGAGAAGTCCAAGAAAGGACGAGTGTAGTCCAGGCGCAACGAGACGTAGCATAACGGAAAATTGTCTTCCAGTTTCCATTGCGTCGAATCGTTCAGACATCTGTCCTAATATCCTTGTTTTCCCTTCTCTTCGCGAGTCGTGGCCTTCCGTCCCAATTGAGCTCGAACAGCGCCTATCACCAATTGAGTGTGGCAAACGCTGATTGCAAAAGCCCTCTCCGCAGAAGCCGCCAAAAACTCTGGTAAGCTGGGCGAATGTTCGATTTCACCAAGTCGAGAGGAGAGTTGGCGCCGGCAGACACTTGAACCCGTGCCTCTGTGGTATTCGCACTTGCTTTGGGGTAAGAAGACTAAGGAGAGGAGCTCGGCACCGTCCAAAGCACTTGACAGGTGAAAGCGGGGGGAGATACAGAGTAAACCATCAGCATCAATCAACGACTTACCGGCTTAAGATGTTCGTTTGGTATCTAGGAGGCGCTTTGCGCTCTGGTGGATGAACAACAAGCCACAAAATGGAATGAGAGAGAGAGAGTTGACGTGAAAGAGAGAGAGGGAGGTAAAGCAGAGGTGGAAGGGGGAGGGAGGGCAGGCGGCAGCTTTTATTCTAGGAGCAACGGATGGAGGACGAAGGCGTCCGTTTCCCAGTTTCCCCGGCGTGGCCCCATTAAGGACATGAGCATCCCATCAAGCGTGTGTCTCTGCCAAGCCATGGATCTCGCAAGGTGGTCCGAGCAGAGCGTCGGCCTCGACAAGAAGCAGAAACATAGGTCGAGTGGCCTGCTAACCAGTCCAAACCTGCCAGGATGGCGCTTCGAAAGTGGCAGCCGACAGTGGGGGTGCGTCAAGGATGGCGCAACACCAAACGCCTGAAATGCGGCGTTTTGACTGGCGTGCGTCGTAGCGCCTCCGGGCTGGAGACGAACTCCCAGGCCTCTTGCTGCGGACCGATCTGCCCCTCCGGTGATGGCCCCAGAAGCACATGTCAGAAAACACCGCAAGCTCCGGGGGTGCGTGCCAGCGTTGAAGGCAGAAGGGGCACAGGGCAATTTCCGCGTGTGCTTCGTGCTTTGGTCGAATCTCATCTTTGGAGAATATGGGGACGCGGGAGGACGGTTTCATTCGTCGTGCTTGTGCATGAGCAGCGCCGATGCGCGGAGGCAGAAGAACCCTCGACTCGAGCCTGCAGTTCGCTGATGTCAGTCCGAGCCCGAGCATCTCAAGAGCCAGGGAAGACGCCGCGCTAGCCTCGGGGTCCTGACAAGGGCTAGGCAGTCGTAGCATCACCAGCATCGGCTTGTGTTAAGGCAAAGAGCCTCCGCATACAAATCGCACTATTGGTGGTGTTGTTGGTTTTCAAGGCATGCAAGCAGAGGGATCTCCGGGTGGGCACGTCACCTCTTCCACTGAGGCGAGCGAGGATTGGCCCTCGGTTGTATGTATGTAGCCCCCCTGGGGCAATTGCTCAGCATCTTGCCCCTTTACACAGACCCGGTCCTCTCCGGCCATGCTCTGAAGTAGAGGGGAGCCCGGATGAAGCGTTGTTCTGTCTGGTGTTGTCTGGACCCCTCTGTGCAGGAAGGTACGTAATACGCCTGAGGCACCAACATCGGCTTCCATCTAGACTTTCCCAATCGGGCTATCGATTACCCTCATAAATCTTGCTATTACCCCCAGGAAACTCGCTGCTCTATTCTCATTACCCTCGAATTACCAGCACAAAACTGCCATTCATCCCGTCCATCGGAACACACGGCGTCGAGAACGACATGGCCGCATGGACTGCAATTTCCGTTCAGTCATAATCCACAATGACTGCGAGCAACAATTCCAGCCGTGCCAAGCAGCTCCTCCCAATTCCGTCGCTTGTTCTTGCAACCGCCCGACTGCCTGCCTCCGTTGCGAATGGCCACACAATGCAGAGGCCCCTCCTTTCTTTTCGCCTCATCGCCTGCTGTCACAACAATAAGCTGCGACTAATTCCCGGCCCTCTGGTTGGCTCCAAGGCGGCTGACGCTCGTCTCAGCCTATCTCGATGACTAGAGACGGGCTTATCCAGTCGCCGAGACATTTGGTTTGCAACACGCTTTGTGTAAGAGAAATCTGAGGGCTAAGAATGCTCGAATGCGGCAGGGCTCCCCTTCCAACCCCACAGCATCTCTGCTCTCGCAGGGATTATCCCTCCACACCCACCGACCGGCCTTGCGACAGATGCACACGAGGATCTGTGGCTGACGGCTTGAAGCTTAGCTGAACCACCAATCACGGCCGACCATTTCCAAAGCCTGGCCCCTGCCTGGCCGATGTCGCGCTCAAGCTTCGACACCAACGGCATACGTTGCTCTTGACGGACGGAGACCCTAAAACGCCACCATGCGGTCTGGCGTCTGGAGAGACAGACCCCAAAGACGGCAGAGGAATCGATGCTCAGCGCCACCATTGCAATCTTACCCAAACAGCGCCATTGAGAGCCTACACGCACTATTAGGACAAGGGGATGTAGTCACGGCGTGTTGGTGTTCTTGCGTCCCCATCTCGGGGACACGGGAGCCCCCCTCGAAGCTGGTGCCATGTGCGAGGCAGTCTGTGCGACTTCTCGTCGTCATAGCCACACGTGCCACAGACATGTCACTCGTGCTCGACATGGCCGAAGCAGAAAGGTCGGGTGCAGTTTCTGGCTGCACGATGGACAAGGTGGACGAGATGAGGATGCAGAGCCGGGGCTGGGCATGCGCGGATGCTGCAGAGAGCAGCCGGGTGTGCTGGGCCGCAGCTTGCATTTATGGAGTTTTCCAGCGCCAGCGGCGCCATGCCCGTATTGAGGCCAGAGAGAAGGACTACACGGAGAACAGCCATCTCGAACGAGGACGCTCCCGGAAACCTCGTGGGCCAATAAGGTGCAAGGATCCGACACCTGCAGCGTGCACGAAGTCGAGAGAGGCACGATTCTGACAACCCTGCCTGTCCGGTGCAACCTCCTTTGGCTCGTCTCGCCTCGATATTGCCTGTTGATATTAGTATAAGGGACGCGATGCCACATCCTGACGAGCTGCTCGCATGGACTGCCGGGACGACCCATCCATCTGGCGGCGTGGTGGTGCTCACTCAAAAAATCGACATCATAAAACTGGCGCCTGCAGCCAATCAGCATCCCAGCCGCTGGCCTGTCGTCCTTATCTCAGGCCAACCAAGATTGCCGGCCCGTCGCCCGAACGTCTAATGCTACAGATAGTGGTGGTAGCCTGGGACTACTCGAACGTTGATACGAGCCAGCTTGCCACAGGATGGTCTCGGTTATGAGGCATCTAAGGTCCTCTACCTAGCAGCTAGAGCAGCAGGTGCAAGTTACTATGAGGACTCGCACTCCATGGTTGCACTCACACAAGTCATGGTGACATCCAAATGAGGTGATGGCACTGGCGCCTGCACGTACCCCCAGAGGTGCTGCCGGAGGTGCCCTGCAAGGTGGTTTGTTCTCAACGAGCAGTTGTCTCTGAACTGCAATAGAATTAATCTACAGTGACTACCGGGGGTCCGAAGAGCAAAGTACCAGCACAGCGTTTATTAAGGACACAGAAAGAACGAACAACTCCAAGGCGTACGCGTACCATCCACCGCCATCACGATTGCCTACCGACTCGCAGAAACAGGCCGTTTCCAACTGAGGCAATATTGGAGTGTCTGCATTTCGCAACGTACCAATTGAACCACGCTCATGTCCACTCTAGGCATATCAACACTTCTCAGTCAGGGTAAAATGCAACGGCGCCTATTCCTTCCGCCGTCTTATCCAATTTACCAGGGCCTATTTTCCCGAGCCAGATGGCGGGGCAGGGGAGGGGTGTGTCGTCGTTCCAGATCACTGGACGAATGCATCGCAGATGGTTGGACGCCTCACGCGAGTAGGTATGTATGTACTTTGTTCTTTGTCCTCGAACGGAGTACTCCGACGATTCTTATAAATATCAAAGCGGAATCTCGGCAATGACAGCGCTGCTGGAGATGGACATCAGGCCAGCTGTTCATACAAGACCGATGGTTCAATCAAGACTGATCCTTAAGGTATGCTGGCCAAAGCCATGGGAAGTGGTTGGCCTCATCATCGGCTCCCCGATCACAACAGCCGACGAAACTGCACACTATTCTTTTCACGTTCACGCTCTGATGCCCTGTAACTGAACTGAGAGGGTCCTAGCACTGACTTGAATGCGCTGCGCTGATCCGAGGCACTTTGGGGAGCACCGAGAACTCCTGGCACTATTAGGGTCACTTCTCATCTCGGGCGGATTATTGTTCGGCTATATTCCACTCCGAGTTCATCTTACTCAGTCAGTTCGACGACGTTGCACACGAGAGTCCAATGGTTGCAGCCCGGCCGCGGTCCAAAGAGCTTGGCCTGGTCCTGGTGGCTCTCACCGAAGACGGAGCGGAAACGACCGCGATACCCCCATGTTGCAGCTCTAACACACGGCAGGGAAAATGAGGATGGGGGTTGTGTGGACGTTCCGAAAACTCCCGATACCCACCCAGAGCCTGTCTCTCACTAAGTCCTCGTACTGCCAAGCTGGACCAGATGCACAAACGGCCGTAATTGGCCCTTGACGAGCATCTGTCTTGTCCCATCGTTCGATTGGGTTCTGAGTCATTGCAAGGGTTGACGAGGAAGATCTCTGTAACAAGCTGCCCGAGCAAGCCTAACGCCTGGCTGGCTTTGAGGAACACGTAGCTCACTTTTTGATGTAGACGGGCAGCAGCCGGTGGCTTTTGCCCGCTGTAATAGCATGCACTCTGAGGAGAACCTGTCAATATTTTCTCATCGAGATCACCCAGCATCGTCGTACTGTCCAAGCACAGAGAGAGAACCATGGAGCATTTGGTCCTCATATGTAATACGAAGCTCAACTTCAACTGTGGCTGTTTCAACGTCGCCATGAGGCTGACACGTGGAAGGCTTGGGTGCGCGCCTAAAAGTACAGCAACGGAGGTACCTAGACGCCACAAACGCCTGCGGGTCCAGGGCCAATAACCAGCCGCCAAGCTATCTCGTGATTCGTTCAACACAATACCCACGAGACCTCATCACCATCACAAGCTGGGACATTGAATGATCTTCAGGGTCTGCCTGCGGTTTTTCCGATGTTCGCAACGCTGCCAGACTTCACGCCGCGAGACGTAAGGACGCCCCCTGTGATTTGGGCCATATTCGAGCATTACGGCTAACCCATGGTGCAGTCACACTCTCTCTGGTACTCGTCGTCTAGGAATCCCTTCATCCCTCCAGGCCCAGTCGACAGCCATCACACGGATACGAACCACAGCCATCATGGCCCTGCGCACTCGCGGCAGCGTGGCCAGCTCGTGGAGCGGACACCGCTGGCGCGGCTCGCTGCAGACGAGCAGAAAATGAACCGCCGCCGACTGAATGTACAGAACTTTGGCAGCACCTGGATAAAGCCCCCCGGGGTGCCGAAAACGCTACACCAGATGCGGGAGGAGAAGCGTGAGCAAGAGGAACATCAAGAAGCTATGCGGCGGGAACAGCTCGCCCAGGAGCTAGCGGAAGCCGAGGGCGGCGGCCCGATGGACGAGGGCATGATGGACGACGTGCAGCTCGACGGGGCGCAAGATCTGGACGACGAAATTCCAGATGCGGAAGACGCCTTTGATCCGAGCAGCGACGACGAGAGCGAGGAAGACGGCGGCGAAGAGGACGAGGAGAACGAAGAAGGTGAAGACGACGACGACGATGAAGAAGCACTACGAGAAGAGGAAGCCGACGAAGAGGCTCTGCGGGAGGAAAGACAGCACGGCCTGGTGGCGGCGCGCATGCGCATGACGGACGACGCCTTCCGGGAAGCCCTCATCCGCGGCGATCCCGAAGCGGACGGCAGCATGTACGGTGGCGACGAGGATCTGGAGGACGAGGACCGCGAGCAGATGCTCGACGAAGACGACCTGTACGATAACACTCTGGACGATGGCACGGCCGGCGACATGGATGCTGACCTCGACGATGACATCCCCGAGGCCGACGACGACGGCGGGTACGAGCATACCGACTCCGAGGCCGAAGTTAGCAGCAGCAGCGCCCGGAGCGTCAACGTCCACGAGGAAGATGAGGATGACGAGGGAGAGGGGGATACGACGGACACGCACGACCTTAGCTTCATGCCGTCGCGGGCGGCGCCTCTCGGGACTCCCCAGTCTCCCACGATGCCGCGGCACGCGGGTTTCCCTTCTGGGTCCCGCGCAAGTTTGGATTTGAGTGGGTTGCTTTCGCAGGACGAGAGCAGTCTCTTGATGATGATGGAGAGTAGTCCTGCCGTGACGACCAGGAGGAGGGCAGGACAGCGGAAGTAGAAGGGTCCTTTCTTTCTTCTTCGTTCTTTTTCTTTGTTGATGCCCCTCTCTTCCTTTGAGGTGTGATGGCGTGGGGAGAGAGGGATGATAGATACTAATATAGCTTAGATACCCCCCTTTTTTGCTTCGGAGCAAACGACATTATAAGGAAAGACTTGATGGTTTTTTTTATGCAACAGTAATAGCAAGCGAAAGCGAGCGGCGTGAGGAGAATAAAATAATTATCGTGTGATTCAGAATGCGAAGAAATGATAGGCCAGAAGTAAGTGCCCAATGATGCTATTAAAAGTACTATATAGAACAAGAAGTCATAGCAAAGAAACCAAGGACCAAGTAGCACTCGCTTTTTTTCTTCATCTTCACAGTCAAGGAACCTCGACCTGGTCCTTCTCTTTCCTCCTCTACACCATTGCAGCAGCCCATGTAACCATTCGACTTTGAAGGAGGAAAAAAAGAAACGGGGACGGGAAAGATTTTCGAGGAGCAGCAACGACAGACACCCAAAACGCCAGCCCCAAGATGCAAGATGCATGTCTTTTTGTTTTTCTCCTTTGTCGAGAAGCACGCCGTAGCCACCCAGCCAAGAATCACGGGTCGTTGTAAGAAAAGAAGAACAGCGTCGCTCCGCGGAGGACGCGAAAAAGGGGGGGATATAAACATGGCGAACACTAAAGAAGAGAGAATCTCCCCTCACTCTATCATGTCTCTTCGTAAAAGGCAATAGTCGGAACGGGAAAGGGGGGGCGGAATCGATCGGTGAGGAGGCGTTCTCGCAGGCATTCATTTCTTTCAGAACAGCCAGACGTATATGAAGAGGGCGGCGACGGCGAGGAAGAAGAGCAGCCACCACTTCCAGCTGATGCCGCTGCGCTGGGCCATGATGAGCATGCGGTTCATGGTGCCGCGGAGGCGCACGCGGGTCGAGTCGAACGTGTCGTTCATCTTCTCGGCGAGGGCGGAGGATTCGCGGATTTCGTCGCCAATGGCCACCGTCATCTGTGCGCTTTCGTGTTAGCACCTTTTGATCTGTTCCCGCCCTTTGATACCCTAGACGAGATCCCTTTATTCAGGGGGGGTGTTCTGGATGGATCAAAGGGAGTCAATTCGTAGCAAGAATGGCGCGCGCCGGACGTACGTCTTTCAGAACCTTGACTTTGCCCAGTATCCCCGACACCTGCTCGTCGTTCTGGCTCTCCAGCTCGTTGAGCACCGCGTCGCTATACTGGCCCTTGCGGTTCGGCGTCGCGCTCCGATACCCATGCGACGGGCTCCCCGCGTCGCCGTAGCCGTTGCTGCCCATCATCGAGGGGGAGTAGCCCCCATAGCCGCTGTAGCCATAGCCCCCTCCTACGCCGGCGTTGGGAGAGGGAGACGGGCTGGGTCGGCCGCCGCCGCCGCCGCGCTGTGACTGGTCGCCCGTGTAGCCGGCGAAGAGGACGCTGCGGGAGTCGCGCTGGTGGAGGGACGAGGTTCCGAATCTGCTCGTGGTGCGGGAGGGCAGGGCAAATTGGTTAGCTGTGTGGTCTCTGGTATTGCTGAAGTTGTTCGAGGAGGGGAACGGCGACAATGGGGGGGGGAGGGCGCTGAGGGGCGCGCGCGCATCGCGAAGACGCCTCTGCGAGTGAGGATTCGAATAGGGCAGGCTGGATATCAGGGACATGGAACACGCACCTTTGCGACATGATGACACTGGAAGGGAAGAGGAAGCAGGAATCGCGCAGCTACGGGGAGGCGAAACAAAGCAGCTGGCGTGGGTGGATGGAGCCGTTGAAAGAAATACAATACAGAAGTAAATGCTTGAAAGTTCGGTTTGAGAAAGAAAAATACAGAGTCGACCTCTGTGGAATTGTCGAAAATGTCATTAGATTGAAGGCAGCATTCTTTATGGCTTAGGTGGTCTTGTCCGTGACGGTCAAGAGTGGCGTGTGTGACTTTTCGGAGGGATTACCGTAGAGGCAGCGAGTACGTACCGAGCCAGTGGTGGCGGCTGAATCAAACAACGAACTGTGGCTTGCTTGTCCTGGGCAAGGTATATGCACAACTGGCGAAAGATTGAAGAGAAGATAAGGTAAGCAGACAATCATCAAAACATAGCGACAAAGTCATACGAAGCAATTGTCCATCGCATGTCATCATATTTAGGCTTGTTCAGCTGGATTGCAGGGTATGTGGGAGCCTGACACAGGTGTGCAGGGCCCATTCACTCGAGTGTGGGGATGGCGGGACAAACAAGGCTCCAAGAACGCGATTGCGGACTGACAGCATCAGAAGTGTGTATGGCCTCAACACGGCGGGTGCAATTTTTGGTAGGTATCTCTGCTCTTTTCCGGAACCAGCATGGCAGCTGAACGCGCCTAGCTTAAATAGCAAACAGAGACTTGTTTTCTCGTTACATGACCATCAGCCCGATGTACTCGGATCCCGCTCGAAAGATGCCCAGCTCCCCGTGAAAGACTTGGTCATAAATCCACATTACCATGATAGAGTAGTCCGTCATCCAACGATACCAGACGCGGTAGGGGTGCATTTGCTTAGCCGTCCATCTCGGTGTCCTCGTGAGCGGGCTGGAAGTCGTCGTCGTCCTCATCCTCATCGTCGTCCTCCATGGGCGTCTGCTCAGCAGCTCTGGCGTAGTCAATCTTGGCGCCACGGGTGCGGCGTCCTCCCTCAACAATGTTGTTCAGGTCAATCTCCTCGAGACCGTCCTCATCTGTGTCAAGTGGTTAGAGACCCAACAGCCTGCCTCGTAGGGAGATGCTATGTGGTAGTGCAAATTTACCTGGTTCGGCAACCTATCGTGAACAAATTAATTATTTGACGACGCATAGTGGTGTTAATTAACTCTGGGACTTACCTCCTCCTCATCGTCCTCATCATCTTCATCGTCGTCCTCATCATCCTGATCCATGGCGGTGTCCTGGTGGACATCGTCCTGAGCGGCCTTGCCCTTGCCCTTGCTCTCAGCAAAGGTCTCCTCGGTGTGAGGGTTGGTGACTCCGGTTCCGTCAGACATTTTGGTACTGGCAGGTTGTTGATGAGTGACTGTGTGAAGTGAAAGTGTAGAGGTTGTTCGAGGGACGAGCTGCTCTTACGAAGAGTGAAGGGCCAGTGTTTTGGTAAGGTATAAGTAGGGCGGGTGAGCTCGAGGTGGATCGAACAGTGCTTCAAGCTCTTTAGGTTGGGAAGGAACTCGCCAATTGCACGGCGAAGGCCTGGGGAGGCAACAACAGGGCTAGGCCACTTGAGGACTAGCGCACATCGAGTTTTGTAATGTATCTCGCAGTCACGTGTGTCTGGATCTGAATGAGACATGACCAAAGAACAAGGGCGGACAAGTGAACAATGGAGTCAGTGAATAAAGAGTATGGACTGCTGTGATTGCGAGTAATCAGTGTAACGAGGCAAAAGAGCAGACACACAGTACTTGGATGGATGAACAAAGGAATCATACGCAGACAAGGAGCCTTGTTGGGTATCGTGGAGCAACTCAGAAGCATCAGGACAGAAGCGACAGAGCTGGGATCACCGAGGCAACTGCGACACCTCGGCCCCTCTCAATGGCCCGTTCATCATGACAGTGTCTTGCTCGCATTGATTGATGTGCGTGTATATTTCCGATTTCTATTTCTCGCTGCCCCCTCCGCTCATTGCCAGGAAGACTACAATACCAATCAACCACCAGTACCTGCGTGACGTTAGTACCATGAACTGCCACAAAGACGGGACACACAACGTACTTTTGAAGAACCGTCTTCTCCTCCTCCTCCACCTTCTTCCCCTCCGGTGACAGCACAACCGGCTTGTTCAGCTCAGGCTGCTTGCCCTTGAGCGCCGGCAGCACCACAATCTGCGGCCCAAAGTCCCTCGTCTGACCCGCGTCGATCCTCACGCCCTTGAGAGCAGCGCTCAGGAGCTCGCCATGCGCATCGACCGACAGGATCAAGTTGGGCGAGTATCCCTTGTCAAAGTTGTCCACCGAGGCCACGGTTGTGCCCGATATCCACCGCGCCGACTTTGTGTCGTACAGGCCCACGCGGACCAGCTGTGCAGACTCGGGAAGCTCAGGAGCCTCGTAGGAGATGATGGACGACGCTGCGCCGTTGCTGGCATCGAAGGCGACCTCAGCGAGGAGGCTGGGCGTCTCGGGGGTTTCGACGGGCTGGATGTAGATTTGCGCGGTGCGGAAGCCGGCCTGGACGAGAGCTGCGGCGCACAGGGCCGAGAAGAGAGCGTTGATGCGCATCTTGCTCGCGCAATGGAAAAGAGAAGCTGCGGGATGAGCTGTTTGGGGGCTGTGTCTGTTCCTTTTCAGCAGGTGTCGTTACCTGGCCTCGATTGCGATAAGGCAGTTGAGAGCAGTGGTGGAGCTGTTGCAAGGTACTGGGATAAGCTCAGTGCCGAATACGGACAGACGCCTCTGGAGCGGTGGGTTTCGCCAGCACGTGCTGTGGCTCCAGCTTGGGGGACGTCATACCACGGATCTCGAACAGACAATCTTGAACCTTACAAGGCTGCCTTTTATTTTCTCCTTCCTTCCTACTAAATATCACTCAAGGCAACTGGTTATGAATTGCTCAGCAAGCTTTGCTTGCGAACCAGGGAGCCCAGCAAGGCAAGGAGAATAAGGCAACCTTTTCAACGAAACACCCCTCCGTGCGCCTAGCTGAAATGGTTCGCCTGCAGAAGCTCCGAAGCTGTCCGGGGCTGCTCCGACAACTTCGATGAGCAGACACAAGCAAAGCAAACGGCCATCGCGACCACTTCCCAAACGCCTCCACGGCACGAACGGGGCTGCCAACGTCCCGTGTCTGCCGCCTCTTTGACAGGGGCAGCGCCTTCTATGTACCCTGAATATGGGGTAGGTAGATGGGTCGCGGCCTCTCTGTCGCGTCATCCTGCCAAGTGGCTGCATTATCATACCCTCTCAGCTGGACTAGGCCGCTGTATTGCTGTCCAAGCTTGGGCTGACAAGAGCCAATAATGTGAGCCAAATGACGTGTCGTCCATCATCACCGCCGACGCGCGAGTCGAGGCAACCGTTTTACTGGTTTCTCCGCCGTCGCCTCTAGGATCCTGGCCCATGCTTCGCATATACAGGATGGTTGCCTCTTTTGCAGGCGGAGTTGGACGTCAGTCATGTGCCTCCGGGAGCGACTTTTGGAATCATGCTGGAAGGACTCCCTGCCAGATACTACTGATGCGCTGCGAAAAGGATCATGGGCAGTTCTTAACCGAACCAACGCGTTTCGCCGGCATTGGACAGCCTAACCGAGGTTGCTCTTGGTCGTGCCAAACCAGTGTGTCCGTCAAAAGAATCTCTTCGCAGAGCGACTTTTCCCTTGGCAGGGACCTGAAGAGTGGCTGGAAATTGGTATACTTGGACAATCTGATGCCATCGCGTAATGACGCTCATCGAACAGTTACTGCAAGGCTATAACCGCCTTCCTCAGTTTGTCGCACAACGATTGAGGCCCTCGGGTCCATCTCCAAGCGAGTGTCTTGATACATCTTACGCTGGCAAACACCCTGCTGATACGCTTTCCCTCTACGTGATGACGACATCTTGATTTTGATGCTGGTCGCATGAAGCCCTGATGAGGTTTGTTGGTGGTTAATGGAATGAAGTAAGGGGAACACGAAATGGCTTGATATTTATTCCTATGGAAGAAAAGACGGATATTGAACACCATGAAACTCCTTGTCAAGTACATTACCCCCACCCCCCTGCGAGCCTTCATGACATTGCAGCATACGACCGTGTTCCATGTCGTCAAGTGCCCCGACATGACCTATCATGGAAATAATCCAAGGCAAGGCACGCGGAGGCGCACGCGTCTATAACGGTGGGGAGAAGACGAAGAAAGACTGTGGCCGGGTCTTGGATAATCAGTGCAAGCGGAAGAAGAGCCGCAAATGTTGTCGTCAAAGTCTGCGACAGATATTTATCCCTCCACCTTGGCCGGCTGAACAGGCGGACCACGAAGCTCCAGTGTACCACGGTAGTCGCGGCTATCAGCAACAGAAACAACTCGCAAGAGCATCGTCTATCCTGGAATAAGACACAATGCCTCTGGTCCCGCAGCATCCCGGGTCTACACGTCTATCGTTGACTCAGCTGTCAGAGCGACACTCTGCAATATTCGATATTCATTGTCCTACCGGATATATCCTCCAGCCCTCCTCGTCCTGGGATCCATTGCTGAACTGCTTTGGGATGATATTCAGAGTCGCCGTCAACCCCCAAGCCGCCAAGGTGTTGCATAAAGGATATCTATTATCGTCAAGATCGGTCGCCTGCCGAGCTGTCGCGTGGGTTCGTGACGCCTCGACGCCTTGCTCGTTCTTTGTGGCCGCTGGGAATGGGGTCTCTGGGTCATGTTGTTCCAACATAGGCTTGGATGGCGTATCAGGAGCGGATGATCTGATGTCTCGCGGCTGATGTTTGATTCACTCAAAGATGGCAAGCAGCATATGGCGAATGGAGCCGGTAACATGCATTGAACGCGACGAGAAAAGAGGGAAAACAGCTAACGAAAGTGTCCTTCATTGCTGAGCCTCATTATGAGAACAAAACAGGTGAGAGATTCCCGAAGGACCTCGTCAGTATACCCCTCACTTTCCGCCTGCGAGTATCATTGGATCCTACCAGGGGAGTGAGAGCGGCCACCCTCCTGTCTCAGCCACCACGCCATGTCGGGTTGCCTTACGCTATCCATGTCACTGCATCTTTCGCCGCGAACCACGCAGCGAGGCTCGTACTTTATTTGAAGTACCTGTCTGCGCGTTCCATATTGAAGGTGTGCATCCTTTTCGCATTATTTGAGGAGGTTGGGAACCTAAGGTAAGACGAACTTCTTTGGGAAACCCGACCCTTCAACGCACACACCCCCCCTATCTCTCCGCCCCTCGGGCCTTGTGTGTGCGAACGACAGCCTCCAATCTCGATAACTGACCATATCAAGTCCCAAACCCGTCCACCTCTTACATTCTTGTCTCTGTCAACTATCTTGGAGTCTTCGTCGCTCGAACTGCGTCTCTCTTTTCTGATCGCTCAACCTCTGTCACTCATCTTTTGGTTTACATCTTTTCTCTCCTCCAAGCGGCTTAATACATAGCACTGACTTCTCGATCTTGCATGTCTCACTTTATTGTCTACTTCAAGAAGTAGCATATCCTGCTTCATATCTGTGTCCCCTCATCATCTTCTACCTCGCCCATAACATTGCTTGTTAAGTGTTTGATCCTCCAGATAGCGTTCAAGAACGGAGAAGCTGTCGACCAACATCTGCAATGGTGCTCTCCAGATGGTTACTGCAGATCAATATTTCCCTGTCGGCATTAGTTCTCCTTCCGGGAAGCCAGCAGAGCCATTTCTCCTGGGCGCCGGCGGCAACGTTTGCGTAAGTCTTGATCGCCTCGCTCTGCTTTGCTTCATGAATCGCTTGTGCTTATAGCGCCTGTGACATAGAATACTTGCTGCTTGGGGCGTGACGGGCATGTCACTCGCCTTCCTTCACAAACGATATCTCCTACAGTATGTGTGCTTGGGTGTTTCCTGCGACATTAACAATACAAAGGAGATGGGCCGCTCACCGATCCTTGCAGGAACCCTCAGCGGACGATACTCTATCCGCTGCAAGTGTGGCTGCCATTTGTCATGGTTCTGCAGTCTTCGCTCTCAGAGGCAATCCTGCTGCTGCCGCTGGCCACAACAGCCGCCATGATCTTTTTGGCCGCGCAGAGGGGCGGCGGAGCTCCCGACGACGATCTGGGACTTCCCATCCCAGTCCCTGGACCGCGCCGATTTCGATTCCGCCCAGCAATCATGCTTCCGGATGCACAGAATCGGTGACGGTAGCCTTGAGACTGCCTCATCTCCCGCGCAAGGGCTCCAAGGACAAGACTGAAACCCAGCCACCGCAAAGGTATTGCTGGAGTCGAAATTGCATTGCAAGAGACGACTCAAGGCCAGACGCTACATCCAGCTAGCCAACAGCTATCTAGCGGTCAGGTCAAGGGCATCTATGCTGCTTTGGTCATGGTAGAAAGCAAGCGTATCGAGGTTGATAACGCACAGATCCCGTGGCAAGCGCTCATAGCGCTCCATCGCACTCTGCTTCACGAGCACCACGACTTTTTCCTTGCCAGTCAGCATCCTACAGCAACCATGGAATGGTCTGATATCACTCCATCGCACTTTGCTTGACGAGCACCACGACTTCTTCCTAGCCGGCCAGCACCCTACGGCAATTCCCGCACTGCGGCGCTTGGCTTGCAAGTACGCGATGCCCGCACGGATGTGGAAGCATGGCATCCATCCTTTTCTTGAGCTAATTCGACAGAGCTTGCCTGCTTCGATGGAGCATATGCTTGCATTCATCTTTCTGGCTTATTATATGATGGCCCTCCTTTACGAGACCGTGCCAGCCTTCGAGGACACATGGATCGAGCATCTTGGAGACCTTGCTAGGTATCGAATGGTCATTGAGGATGATGACATCCGTGGTCGGGAAATCTGGACTGGTGTCTCGGAGACCTTACCAGAAACCGAATGGCCATTGAAGACGATGACATTCGCGGTTGGGGAAACCCGGGCCGGTGCCTCTCGATGCCGGTATCATAAGGCGACGCCCCCCCTCATCGTCAACCGGATGGCTGTATCATCATCTTGCTATACTGGCTCGGCCGAATGCTATACAGCAGCTTTACTACTACACCAAGTCGAACCAATGCTGTACAGAAGCTCTTGTACTACACCAAGTCGTCGACCAAACCCTCTTCAACAGCTCTACTACTACAACATCTCGGCCTGACCGAATGCCTTACAGCAGCTCTTCTACTACACAATGACCACGATACGTTTCGTGACTCACAGATACCGTCGATCGGGTCGGGATTACGTGCCGGAAGTTGCCGCCGTTGCCATCACTCGTGGCTCGTCGCGATGTGCGCCTTCGAAACGGAGTGGTCAGCACCTCATAGACTCCAGCTGTCGATGTGGATATTATGTGGACGCATGGCTCCTGATTCAGCTTCACCCTCATATCGCAGCTATGGCGCGGGTAGCCCTCATCATACCCGCATCGCAGCCAATGTTGACGTTGCGATGGGCACGTCCTTGACGTCCATTTGGCGCCCGTTTGGCGTGCAAGGCCAGGATCTGGTTACTTCTTCAAGGTCGGATCCAACAGTGTCATAATAGACGCATGGTCTACGAAGACGGGATTCGGCTCGCAGCTGTCTTACAATCATTTGCGTCTTGGCTACATGCCTCCGATACATTACACGGACTGTTTGGAGATGCGAAGATCTCGCCAAATATCCACTTTTCGTCGGCCTCGGAATCTCTTGAGCACCAGCTCCAGCCACGGTTCACTAACGGCTTGGAGATGCAAATATTTCGCCAAATCTTCACGTCCCTTTGGCTGTCATACGCCTTTATAGCCCAATTCTCCGATCATGTATGGTCTATTGTCCGTTTGGGGACTCGGATATCCTGCCACTTCATTACGCTTGCTCGGTTAAAATGCACACTTCCTACAGATATGTCACCAGCCAGCCGCATATGGTATGATGGAGGGCATTCATATGTGGCCAGACCAGCATACCATCATCCTGTTGTCCGCTTTCGATCAATGAAGCCCCGAGTCCAGGGCTAGTGATCCGGATTCAAGGTTGTAGCATCATTCGGCTTCTCGGGAACCTGATTCGTGATCCTATACAGTTGCTGCGTCTATCACCAATCCACTCCACGTCAAGTTCATCCACCTCTGCAACTCCACATCTCGAAGACCCCCATCGCAATATCCACAACAACCAAAAAGCTCCAGGAAAAAAAATAATTCAATGCGTAATCTGGGAATCGAACCCAGGGCTCCCCGATGGCAACGGAGAATTTTACCACTAAACCAATTACGCTGGATGAAGACCTCACAGAGGACTTTGCGATGGGGGATTTGCGTCAACTCATGATTATCTTCCCTCAGGTCGGCCTGATCATGGAATGCTGATGATGAAGGACGATTGTTTGAGCCTGTGGCAGTCTCTGAAGGTCGGCCAGAGAGACATTCGTGCCTGAGACATCCACGCGATACACATGCACCACCCCTGTCTCGATCGTGGGAACGACTCTTGTGGTCACCGTCACTGGTGAAGGCACTGGAGTTTGGCATCGCCTGCCTACCAGGAATATAATCAAGCCGACGAGATGTGGGGGATATAGTTCGTTCGAGGTGCCTTTTTTCCTTTTTATGGATGGTGAACCTTGCGTATTTCGGAACACTATATTTTTTGATTACCCGTACAGCATCACCTACGTCTCATAGCCACCTTCCTACCATTGATAGAAGACGGCGTTTCTGGACCTCAAAGATTACAACACTGTCTGGCGATGCTCTTGTCTGGCTCTCGTACATAGAGCGGTACGAGCCCCATACCGTTCACAAATATCATACTACTATTTCTTCTGCCCTTCTCCTCCTTTCAAATTGATCTTATAGGGTTCATCAATGGCACTAAGAAAAGCCTGCCTTGTTCTGCATTGAATTGAAAATCATCAGCTCGGCGCTGCACCTGGTCAAACGTTCGGTGCCTTAATCTCTTGCTGAGATGATGTTCAAAAGTTATATTAGACACTTTGGATTTTGATAAGACTTGCCTGGATACATAATTCGTTGAGGCTCTTCAGATTGTATTTACCATCGATGGTATAGCGTATACAGCGAGCAAGTTATAGGAAGTAAGAAAGAGGGCCTTAAGAGAGGAGCATGATATCAAGTGTGACGATAGATAGACTACTCCATACGAAGTGTTTCTCACAATCTGTTCTCTTTCAGGAGGCAAATGTGACGGAGCTGGACGCTGGACTGCATCTCACCCCCATATATTCGGCCGCTCACTAGGACACAAGGCCGCTGCCTGAAAAGGTCAGTCAATCGGGTGGAACACAGAGTCAATATCTTCTTTCTATCTATATTACCTCGGGGAATGGATGATGGCTGGCATTATGTCACGAAATTCCACCTGTAAGCTTGAGGCCCTACAACTACTGTATGTGTATAGGTAAGGTAAGTTTTGGTCCTCGGTCGACGCCGCAAGAGAAGGGGGGGCGATGAAGCTGGGTTCAGGCAGCTGAGCGCCCTGATCCAATGCCTTTTTTACTGTCCGTCAAACGAACATAGTTGTGGTAGTCGCGACGATGTCTCATCCATGTACACACAGTCTGTGGGCAATGCATCTCGTAAGTCCAAGTTCTTGGAGCCTAATTCCGTCAATTCTAAAGATGGAGGGATCAACTAACCAGGATCCAAATGCCGCCCAAGGGAAAAAAAAAGTATGAAATGATAAGGTGTCTCGTTTACACATGCATTCCAAAGGTTTTTAAGGTTTTCGACAACTGATTCCGTCCATGATGGCCAGGTAAAAGATGGCCAGGTAAAAAGAAGATGAAAGAAGATGAGTGACCTGCGTTCTACAAGTGTCTACCCTTTCACCTCCACCCAGAAACTGGCCGAGGGAGCTCCCGCAGCTCCAGACTTTGGCCTCCCTGAAACGATGCCAAATAGATCATAGTAGCTGTTGTGACTATCGGAAGGACAAGGACGGTGTCTGCGAGTGACGAATGGAGCGCAAATGCAAATCCTAGCCATATTTCTAGCGGATATAGTATCATTTGGCGAGGGCCCCTGATACGGTCAGTTAAAACTAAGGCCTGGACGGTAAGGGTATTGATGGTTGCCATCGAGTATTTAGTTTTTTTGAAGACTTACCTCAAGGGATACTGATGGTGAACGAGAACAAGGGACAGGCCGGTCACTCCCCAGAAGAGCAGAAGTCTAATCTGATGTAAGCATGATAGACGAGAGTCGAAGTGCTGGAAGAGAAGATGGTGAAAGAGGAGATGCTGGAAGAGAAGATGGTGAAAGAGGAGATGGTAAAAAAGGAGATGGTAAAAGAGGAGATAGTGGAAGGGGAGAGATAGTGGAAGAGGAGAGATAGTAGAAGGGGAGAGATAGTAGAAGGGGAGAGATAGTAGAAGGGGAGAGATAGTAAAAGAGGAGATGGTGAAAGAGGAGATGGTGAAAGAAGAATGATCTGGTAAAGGAGACGCACATAAAGTTTGCTATCGGAGCCCATGAGAAGAGATGTTGATGGCTTCCCAACAAGAGGACCAGCATTGAGAGGTACATGTTGACGAGCAACAGATAGCCCCCCATCCTTGCCTGACCGGTATCCATGATGAAGAACTACCGTTGAAAAGAGATAAAAATTTGGGGAGATGGCTAGACTACAAGACAAGAGCAATGATGAGGCCTCTTGTTGTGAAAAGATGGATCAAGACTGAAGAATAGAAGCAACGCCTGGAGGATGTCTCGCACTCTTGTGAGAGACAAGCCAAGGAGACAGAGGGTAATCGTCAATCTTGGTCTCGAGGAAGGAGAGAAGAAGTGAGAGAGCGATTGGAGCACAACAGCTCTCGACGAAGAGAGTGAGAGTGGCAAGTAATCTAGTAATACAGACTTCTTCTACTCACTGTTGTGGTGTCCAGGTGTTCGCTGAGATGGGGGAAAGTTGGAAGTGGGTGAGCCAGAAGAAACGGCTTCTCTTTGTAGGCAGGTGGCCAGCAAATTAGTTAAGTACGATTTCACGCTCCCAATGCCAAAGAAGAGCAAACGACGCGCGGTTTTCAATCCCAAACGTTTTAGGAAACTGTGCCCTTACCAAGGTAGCTCGCCTTTTGCATGGGGAAGATTCCAACGGCCAAGGGGGTAAAAGGAGGCAGCAGTGTTTGTTTAGTAGTTCCCGAGACGTCATTCACAACTGCGCCTCTCCTCTTTGATTTATGCTGAATTTCAGGGCGTAAAATGAGCACACGATTGTGAGCCTATCAACTCGTTGTCATGTATCAGGAGCAGGTACGGATGCAGCAAGGCACACCGAACTCCCTGATAGGATGTTCGAGGAGGCGTCCAATCAGACTGAGCCTTGGAATTGCGCCTTGCCATTGCCTTGTCTTCTTCGAGCATATGAGGGATCTATAGCTGGCACATGAGGCCTCCGGGCTGCGTTGCATTGCATGTATTGCCTGCCGCGTGGTTGATGGTGGTTGGTCGGCCGAGGAGGTTTCGGTGAGTTCTGCTGCAGGCCCGGAAATGAAGAATGCCTTGTCACTCGGAGCAGCCGAGACCCCAGCTTGGCTGCACAGCAATCTTGATGACTGCTGAGAGCACGCAAATAATCAAATAAATACCCGTCAACCTTTGTGTTTCTGGTGAGGGGGAAAACCTACCCGCCTTACCCCAAATCCTTGCGCCCTACCCCCCGCCCCCCTATTTCGAAGCTTGCTTCGCAGCGCAGCAGCATATCGCAACGCAAGAGCGTCCATCTTTCCTAATCCACGGTTTTTCTTCATCACGAATCCGCATTGGATGCGCCGTATCAGCCTGGATGCAGAGAGCTGGAAGAGACACCTTTTACTCTGGCAGTGCTGCAGAAACACCATGGACATACAAGGAGCCACATCGAGATGCCGAGGCAGAGAACGACCACGCTGCTATATACAAGGCTGTGGCAGCTTGTGGCTTGACGGCGGCGCTGAACATCGTCGCGGTCCAGTTCAACAGCAGCGCAAGAGATCGACCGTGCAGCTCTTCGACGGCATATGACCTTTTCAACTATTTCCCTTCATCTATGATACCCATCAGTCGGTGTGAAACCAGCCTACTTCTGCTTGCCGTTATGACGTGCCTGCACTGGAGCTGCATCTTCGGCCTCTTCAACAGACAATCTCGATGGAAGACTCAATCCCTGCCTCACATCATCATGGCTACGCTCTATACGCTTCTCCCAGCTGCAACAATTGCTCGGGACACGACAACTGTTTTCGTTCAGATTCTACCTATAGTCACTGACGTTTACGTCGTGGCTGCCCTTCTGATCAACCATTCTATCCAAGAAGGGCCGGCAGTTGACATCGTTCTTTAGTAGAGAGCTTGGATTTCGGTGGAATTCAAAGGGGAACGTGTGGTCCGTCTTCCGGTTTTCATCCCCTCGTCAACATTCCTTTTTCTTCTTCTTGTTTTTCTGCCTTATTCCTCTTCAACCTGAGGCGGCGTCTTGTTTCAACTTTGGGCGGTGTGATTTAGTCTGCGGTGGACAGGACACTACCCAGCAGAGGCACAAGCCGTTCTTTCGTTATCGAACCTCCCCCTATTATGTTCGTACCTATTCTCACAGATTGACTCAAAGATTGAGAATCAGTCGAACTTAGTTTATATGTACACGCTGAACAACAAACATGCTTTTACACATATTGTAGCAATGGAGGTGATTGACATGGGGCTGCATCCGTCGTAATCGACGAGTGAGGCAGTACATCTTCGCTACATCATTATCCCATCATGGTATTATACACATCCAGTCTGGTCATGGCCAGCCCCCCTTTAGTAGTTACTTCTTGCAAGACAAACTATGAAATGTTTTTTTTCCAATTTCCCATCTACAAGCACCACCTTAACAGCCAACGCAACTGCCCGTGAACTACATGTACTTAGGAAAGCTCTCAAATTAAGCTGTTTGCTTTGTAGAGCAATCCCTTTACTTGCGAAAAGCTTCGACACCAAGGCAACGTTGGACTTTGCAGTTAGCTATACAGATCCCCGCCCCAAGTATTCTGATATACGTCCATATTTACGCTGCAGTGGCAATTCCGAGAGCCATGTATAATATGAGGTGATGTCACTCGATATATCAGGCTCGCAGCACTCTCACCGTCGACAGTAGAGAGAACAGTATTCCATTCAGATATGTACACGGACGATGTAATATTCTCATCCCAGATAAAAACGATCCCAAGTCGAGTGCCCCTTATCCAGCACACAAGAAAGCAATCGGAAATGTCACACATACTCCTATAAAACGCCAATATGCTCCCTCACCACACAGTCCCCCTTTCCGTGATGCGTATAATGCGAGACAAAGGAGATAATTGTAATGTAACCCTGTGAGGCTACTTTCCCCAGAGGAACTGCTCACCCGCGAGGGTAAGCAGATGGTGGCTTCCTTGGCTGAACGATGGACAGACGAAGGCGTGCAAAAGCAAGAGACGGTCCATGAGACGACGGCTGACCGAAAGAAGAAGGCAACACAAGTATGAAAGTGCTGTAAGGGAAAAAGATGGGTATCATTGATATAAGGCCGCTTGGTCAGCGTCGTCCATCGGCACGGCTTTTTCAGGATGGCAATGGTGCAAAGAGCAAATCTTTTTGATGCCTACTGCAGTGCAGCATCTTACTCTTCGTCGTCGACGTCGTCCTCGTCATCAATTCCGTCATCATCTTCGTTCTCGCTCGATCCATCCGACTCAAGCTCATATCCAGGACATCTCTGCACGAGACCCTGGTAGTAGGCTACCAGAATCTCTGGGTTCGGCACGATTCTCCAGTCGACCCGGTAGAGAAACTCGAGCTCGAGGAGCCGTAGCTCAGCCACACGCACACCACCCACTCGTGCGTAGGTGGTGTTGTTCCAAAAGGAGTCGGATAGGCCCTTTGCGGCAACGGTGGCCGCGGTGATGAGGAACCGATGGACGGTGAGGGTGTTAATGGTAAATTCTGGATACAAGGCGCAGAGCCGGTCGATGTAGTAGACCATGGCTAGGAGAAGGGGTGGTATGAGGGTGGCATGTCGAGCCAGGCGATGGAGGTAGTCCCTAACCGAGATACCGGGAGGGGTTCTATCAAAAAATCGAGTCAGTCTTGGCCATGGAAAGTGAGCAAAATCGAGTTTGCAAGCCTACCTAGAGTGAAACCGCGTCAGGCCACCGCTCGATATGCGAATTGCGTCGTTAGTCGCAATCAGCTCTCCTAGCATGTGCGCGATGAGCTCGACCATGTGCTCAACCGGACAGTGCTCGTATTTCTGAGGCAGGATAATGGGAGGTCGTTCCTCAGGCTTGGCTCGTTTAGCCGCCTGCTGGACCGCGGCCTGCTGGGCCACGGCTTGTTGAGGGGCGGCCGAGGCCGGAGGCACTTCCGGGGGCGCTGAAGAAGCGTCTGGAGTGGCCGAGGCAGCGGCGAGTCGACGCTTGTTGGGCGAGAGGGCGTTGTACAGCTGGGCCTGGGCGGGCGAGTGCCGGCTGGGTTGCAGCGTCTCGCCGCTGACGCCCATGTTCGTCGTCGTGGTCACAGTCATCTTGGTAGTCGTCGTCGTAGGCAGCGCAGCGGGGGATGGAGAGGTGGAAACCGAGGCGCGGGAGGGAGTGCGGGTATCGCTACGAGACGCCCCGGTGCGGCGAGACCGACCAGGAGAGAGGGCCGACGACGAGGCCGTGGCGGAGACTGTCGTCGTCGACTGCGAGGAGAGGCGACGCACATACGCGGGCTTCGGGCTCACGGACGGCAGCTGGGACGGCTGAGAGGTGACGGAGTCCTGCGAGGATCGCGAGGCATTGTGGAAGCTGGAGGGGGAGGCGCTGGAGGGGGAGAGAATGGGGGATGTCTTCAACATGGTCTCCTGCGGCGCATCATCGGAGCGCGAGCCTCTCGATTCCCTGGTCGGTGTGCTTTGATCTCCTTTCCCCTGTTGTCGTGTGCGTTTGGTTGATTTCGCTTTCGACGACCGAGTCAGACGGGGACACGGCACCAGAGAGGGCCAATTGTTGGGGGCAGAAGGAAGAAGAAGACTGGAGGAACGAAGAAGAGGCCGGCCAGATATTCATTCAGTCGTATCACCTGGCATCAAGTGGCCATGAGTCGGTCGTCCTGGATCGGAACAGCCGGCGGTAGGCGGCCGAGCACCGCTGCTGGCGATGCAGGTGAGACAATCTGCAAGCAAAAACGTGCAGCAGCCAGATCTTGTCGTGACTCTGGAGCGAACCCGAAACGCTCACCGAGCCAGATCGGCACCTCGAGCCAAAAAAGCTGACGGTGGTAAAATAATCAGAGGTCTAAAATGGTTAAGGATTCAATCGGCGGGACGGACGCGAACCAGCACGACGGAGGCGG
>LFMI01000602.1:24977-36903 GCA_001050175.1 Trichoderma parareesei | reverse complement strand
GGGGGGGGGCAGAAGCCAGAAGAAGGGGTGAATTTTTGCGCAATTGATTCTTCTGTCGCCTTCTTTTTGGCTCGGGCTTCGGTGGCGGGGCAAGTCCGGAGGGCGGGTCAGCATTGATGAAGGCGGGATTCAATGGCCGAGGGCTGGTGTGATGAGTGAGATGCAGTGAATTTTCATTTGAGTTTAGATCTGCCTACCTAGAGATGCATGAGATGAGATTGACATTTAGGGTCAAGTTGGTAAAGATGGAGGAGATAGAGGCATTAATAATAACGCTCAGAAAGAACATGCCACATTGAGGTATACCTAAGCCACGTTTGCTTACCAACGGCCTAAGCATCTCCAAGCATCCACTCCCTCCGTGCAAATGATTGAATCAGTCTTACAATTGCACCATTCTGTAATTCCTGGCCATAATGTATGGATGGGTATTTTCACATGATAGACATGTATCTCAATGCCCAACTTCAACAATCTGAGCCCCAGAACCTTTGTAAGAAACCATTGAAACCACAAGAGTGTGTGTCAGAAGAAAGGAGAGAGTGCGCAATGGGTATTGGTTTGAAAATCCATCATGGCCGCCACAGCAACACAGCCATGCATCAAGCTGAACATGTGAAAACTGAAAGAAAATAATTGAGCAGAATTAGAGAGAAAGAAAAGAAAAAAAATTCACTTCGTCTCCTCCTTGTGCTCCCACTCCGTCCTACCAAGCCGAATAATGTCCTTGGGACTCAGCACCCAAAACTTGCTCGGGGCCTTGCCCTCGTCCGCCAGCTGCGAAGCCTTGATGGCCGCCCGGGCAATCACCTCGGCGTCCTGCGCAACACTATCCTTGAAGCCGAGGAAGCCCAAGCCGCGCACGGCGGCCATGGCGAGACCCTCGAGGAAGCGGCCCTGCTCGCGCTCGCCCAGGATGAGCCCCGGCCGGACAATGATGCCGTGGTCAAAGTCGAGCTCCTTGACCGTCGTCTCGACGCCCTTCTTCATCTTGCTGTAGGGAAACGAGGTGGCTAGCAGGCCGTCGGAGCCGGCGCTGGAGATGAAAACAAAGGTCTTGACGCCGGCCTGCTTGGCGGCGCGGGCGACGTCGACGTTGAGGTCGTGGTCAATCTTCCACTGGTTCTCGAGCCCGCCGGCGGCCGCGCGGGTGGTGCCGATGGCGGAGAAGGCGACGTGCGGCGCAGGCGAGAGGCCCGTCAGGGCGGCGGGCCACTTGGAGACGTCGGCGTCGACGATGGCGTTGAGGGCGGGCGACGAGGGCTTGGGCGCGCGGCGCGAGATTGTGGTGACGGGCGTGTAGGGGCCCGTGGAAAGGAGGTTGGTGAGGATGTAGGAGCCGACGAGGCCGGTTGAACCAAAGACGATGGCCGAGTTGGCGGCCATTGTTGGAGGAGGAGATGATGGTTGTTCTTTCTGGTTTGCTGATGCTCGGTTGGTGATGTGAATATGTGGTGGAGGGGGGTGGTGTTCAAGGTTGGGAGAGTAAAATTGAGGTGGTTTGTATATTAAGAGCCGGAGCCCAAGAGACGGCACGGGAGCGAATAAGGTACCCGTCTTACATACAAGATCGGGTCGGGTGGGATGGCAGCAGCTATTACTAGGTAGGTACCTATGATGAGGTGATATCACCAGCCTTTTGTCGTACCTATGGTATGATGGAATGGACTTAGGAGACAAGCTGAGGCCCGAAACGCCTGGGCTGATGATGCAATGGCTGGGAAGGGTGATTTGGCTGTTGGCGGAGATGAGCAGGGAATTGGCTTTATCTATTCTAATCACAGCCAGCTGGGTAATAACATGTGAAGCTGCAGACTTGATCGGCTTTTCGTACGGAGCATGCGGAGCGGACTTTGGATCCAATAGGTACGGGAGCTTGGCTGCGTAGGTAGGTATGGCCTTAGAGGTACTTGCTCGGTACTCATGAGCCTGAAATAACGGGCAGCGAGCAACTGCAATGGATAGATCTGACAGTCATCTCCTAGGTAGGTGGTTGAAAGGGATAAGTTTATCCGTCTGTGAACAAGAGATCAGTGCTCGCGGCACTGACAAGCTCCGGGAGCTGCCATAATGGCCGAGGTGAGCAAGTGAGCAGAGGTACCTAGGCACATGTAAGGTACCTAGGTAGTCAACAAATCCATAGCAGTCCCAGCAGATTGGATACAGCACAGGGTTCAGCGGCTACAGCGCCCTATCGCGCCTATTCGCTGCCCCTCCACCAGCGCCCATTGCCCCTCCATCACTGCTGGCACCAATTTCGAGTGCGTGTGGGCTTGCGACAGCTTCTCTGCCTGCGAAAGGCTTCCATCATTTGATGTTCCACGATCGAACCCCCCATTCAACCAGGATTCCACCACCGCCACGGATACACACATGCGCATGACTTGGGCTCTGATCAAGACCTGCAATCACTCCTGACAGAGTTGCGCAGCTCCCGCAAACCCATCCGCCCCAACATGGCCACTCAATACGAACGTACGTCCAACCACCATCCCTCTCTGAGTCTGCATCAACGGCTAACAAAAAGGGCTCTTCCCCACGCAGTCGAGCACAACGTCAAGTTCGCCGAGCCTCGCCGCTCCGGCCGCCGCGTCGACATGGCCTCCTTCTTCGCCCTCCTCAACCAGCTCGACGAGCCGTCGTCAGCCCCCAACCACCAGCAGCACAACAACCCGCACGCGACGCCCACGCCCGTCGACACGGCCGCGCTCTTCCGGCTGCTGCAGAGCCAGCTGCAGACGCTGCACACGACGGCCCCGACGACGGACAACCGCGCCTTTCTCGAGCAGCTCATCGCCTCGCTCGAGGACGACATCCACGACCCGCCCACGCGGCTGCAGGGCGCCAGCCAGGAGTTTGTCGACATGCTGGACCGGGTGGACAGGAAGAAGCTCAGCAGGGATGACGACTGCGCCATCTGCAAGGTTCCGTATCTCGAGGACGAGTATTGCCTCGTCGTGGAGCTGCCGTGTCGGGGGCGGCATCGGTTCGATTTGGAGTGCGTTGGGCCGTGGCTGAGGAGTAAGGGGACGTGTCCGATGTGTCGCGAGGAGGTGGGCAAGAAGAAGGAGGTGCTTATTGTGGAGGATTCCGAGGAGGAAGACGGCGATATGATGTATGCGTGATGGGCGGAGTGTTGTGTTTGACCTTGACCAAATATGATGTACATATATATATATATATGACCTTACTGGGCGCATTGGAGTTTTCATTTGCTGGTCTGATATAGGGCGGGCGGGTTGTAAGGGACGGTGAGCGGGATGGATGGCTATGATTGTATGCTATGGCTGCTGCTGCTGCTCAACTAGAAAGCGGAATGATCTTGAAATAAACGCACTGAATCTGCTGCGATGAGGACCAAGAGCGTCTTTGCTTCGTTCTATGCCTCCAGACTATCCATCACCTCCATCGCCTTCTGGGTCCTCGCCTTGGCCTTGTCACTCGCATCCGCGCTCAGCTCTTGCAGTCTCTTCTTCCAAAACGTCCACCTCTGCTGGTTGAATCCCGAGCTGCCCCCCTCCAAAAGTGAACCGGGTCTTAAGGCTCGGGCTTCCTGGTCATTGAGCTGGTTGTTGTTTCGCACCTCGTCGTACAGCACCCTGCCAGCGTGAATGATCCACTCCGATGCGGTTAACAAGCGTGTGTCCCTAGCATGGTCATTTGGCAGAGGCTCTTCCAGCCCGTCGCGGAGCTCCCACAGGGCGAAATTCGTCCAGGCCTGGGCCGAGGCGCCGAGGAGGCGGGCGGCGAAGGAGTTGAGGGATAACCACTGGGCGATTTTGGCGGCATCTTCTGGTGAGCTGTTGAAGTCTGGGTTGCCTGGAAAAAAGCGCAAGTTCAGCAAAGGGGGTTATAGAATAAAAAATCGTCTTCAATCTTGGTTTTCAATCTGTTGCAAGTTTTCGATGCTCACCATTCCACGCCTCTCTCATGACGGCGCCAAAGAGCGGCAAGTCGCTCCACAAGTCATGCGACGACCCCCAGATGTCGACGGTTCCGCCCTGCTTGGCCTTGAGGCTCGCGACGATGCCAACGAGGCTGCCTATGCGCTCGTCGTCATCGTCGAGGGGGATGCGCTTGGAAATGTTAATGAGGAGAGTCCATAGTTGCCAGAGGAAGTTCTCTGCGTCTTCGTTGCGGGGACACGCTTCGTCGATGGCGGCGGCGGCGGCTGCGGCCTCGATGACGTCTGTGCTGCTGCTGTCGGCGCTGTTGTTTATGGCGGCATCAAGCAGGGGAGAGAGTTTGGCTTCGATGTCGGGGCTGAATTTGGATTCGGTGACGAGGGAGGAGACGTCGATGGGTGAGGCGGACATTTTTGCGAGAGAGGGTTTGTAGAAGGTTTGTAGAAGGCTTGAGTGTCAAGATTGGGTGTAAGTGAGACAGATGATAGGTATGTACATCTAGGTAGGTATGTTCTTGATGAGGAGCAGTCGTGGTGAGGTGAGGGAGGGATTAATATCCATTGTTTGCAGCTGTCTGAAGAAGGATGGAAAAAACAAGTTTCAAGGTTGAAGATCAAGGGACACCCACGTGTTCACTTTTCAAAGAGACCGCTTTGGCAGAATCACTCGTGTCCCTCTATTCGTGCATCTCCATGTTCCCTAAGTATCTTCAATGTTCCAAGCCACCAAGTACACATCACGATCCATCTCTACAGCATACATATATCACAGATGCTTTTCGTCTACGCAATCGACATGCGCATCCCCCCGTTGGCACACACCACGCTGCCCGTCGTCCACCCGCTCTCCTCCGTGCACAGCATATCGACCGTCCCCGCAATCTCGTCCGCAAACCCGGGCCTCCTCCCGCCCATCTGCTCCCTCACCAGCCGATCAAACTTGTCCGCCTCGTCGCCCGCCCTCCGCAGCACATCTGCCTCCCCGTCATACGCCATCAGCGGCGCCGCGTCCACGTACGGCTGGTTGCGCCTCCAAAACGTCGGCCCGGCCTCGGCGTACATGTCGCCCCAGGCCGGCCCCGGGTTCACCGAGTTGACCGTCGCCCGCTCCGCCAGCTCCCGCGCCCACGTCCGCGTCATGACCTCGAGCGCGCCCTTGCTGCCCGCGTACACCGACTGGCCCAGGTACCCAATCGACGCCGACACGCTCGACACGTTGACGATGCGGCCCGACCGGTCCGTCGGCAGATGCGGCGCCACGGCCTGCGTCAGGAGCAGCGGCGCCAGCACGTTGATGGCGTAGACGCGCGTGAACTCGGCCTCGTCGATGGCGCCCTTTTCCGGGTCGTTGAGGAACTGGTTCGACGACACGCCTGCGTTGTTGACTAGGATGTCGACCTGGAACTTCTTGCCGCCTGACGCGGGGCTGTAGCTGTCGAACAGCGCCCGCGCGGCCTCAACGATGATGGGGGCTGCGGTTGACGCCTGCGCGAGGTCCGTCTGCACCGACTGGACGTGGACGCCGTGCTTGGAGGACAGCTCCTCGACGAGGCCCCGCGTGAGATCCCTGGATGAGTCTGAGGTAAAGGTGATGAGGACGTTGCTGCCTTTGGCGGCTAGACGCCTGGCCACGGCTGCTCCGATGCCTGGTGGATCATCGGATTGTGTCAGTTGATACTGGTGATATGCTGTCTCTGTCTCTGTAATAAGGGGTGTAGGAGAAGGCGGACGAACCTCGTGAGGCACCGGTGACGATGGCGAGCTTGCCTTCATACGGACGGGCCATTGCAACGATTTGATGACTTCAAAGGTTGATGTTGACTTGAGCAATCACCACTATATTGACCATCTATCACCGAGAGACAGCCTCAACCTGGAATAAAAGGTGCATCAAACGTTCCTCGGCCACAGCGTCTCTCGCCCAGCCAAAGATTCAAGTTATTATACTACTATGCCCTACCTATGCCCATCCAACCCCGCCAACAGACGCCCCGCGGCGTCGTCGGTTTTCTCCATAGAAACTCCGCCTTGGATGCAATCCATCATTGGAGCGCATGTGCGAGTGGGATGGCAATGGATAGATAGTTGAGTTGAGGGGACTCGATCGTTTCTACTTACTACTATAGGTACATGTAGTCACTATACTACCTACCTATCGAGAGGGCTACCCAAGGTATTTGTCTGACAGCATTATGTCATATGCTCCAATTAGCATCAAAAGAGCAACTTTGTCCTGGTGCTAAACGACTGGAGCTCAAACGAGACTGTTGCATCCTGCAAGGCTACAAACTGTTGCAATTACGCAATCTTCACAACACTTGCGACAACATCACAGCAAGCCATCACAAGACGAAACGACAAGCGTGCAAGTCATAAGTATTCTGGCTAAGGATACAGCTATCAATGTTGACCACCAACTACCGGCGCGCATCCCCATTCACTCCTCTATTACAATTTGAAGCCGCCGGGCACCAGCTTCTGAAAGACACCATTGGGATCAACCTGCTTTGCAGCCTGCTTCAAAAAGGCAACGTTTGGCATTCCAAAGCTCGCAATCGGGTTCTGCTTTCTCCCGGCGTAATTCACGTCGACGTACAGTTGCAAGACCTTTGCCTTCTTGGCGACATCAGTCACCTTCTGCAGAAACTTGTCAGACGCATCGTAGACCTGCTTGTCCTTGGCGGGATCCTGCCAAGTGGCGGAGAAGACGCCGAGGGCAAGTCCCGGAAGCGTAAGATTGTCGAGGCCGAGAATATTGCCGCCAGTGGCCTGGGACTGGGCCAAGATGGCTGGGACAATGGGCTCGAGGGTGAAGGCCCAGGTCACGTTCTCAACGCCCTTGAGACTCGAGATGCTGTTTTGGAACAGCCCATATAGAGACTTGTACCAGACAACGTTGTTCTCAAACGTAAGGTCCCAGTTGTCTTGCCTACGTGTAGCAGAGAGAAACCGAGTTAGAAGACGCTTCTGCATGCAGAGGGACAGGCAACATGAAGATTTCTCACCGGTATCCATCTGCACTGAACGACAGAGACAGATTCGAGAAAGCGGCCACATTGGTAATCTGCGTACTATTCTGCAGCTGGTTGGGAATCGCCGTGATGGCTTGGAACACAGGCGGGTTCTCCGTGGGCTCCGCATACGCAAGTCGACTGGCAAGGATCGTCCCAAACGATGGGTTGTATATGAAGCTGAGCAGATAGCCTGCATTTGCGTCGTAACTGGGATTGGACGCAAAGTCATACAGGGCTTGGGCGTGGGCGTCAATCGTCGTCTTGTTGTACAGAATGGTGCCTCCCCATATGTTTTCAATGGGAAACGTCTTGAACGTCAACCTGGTGACAATCCCAAGGTTGCTCGACCCGCCTTTGAGGGCCTTGTAGAGGGCAATGTTCTGCGTGGCCGATGCAGTCACGATGTCGCCGTTTGCCAGGACGACCTGAAAGGCGATGACCTGGTCGGCTGCGAAGCCGGCTTTGGGAGCAAAATCCCCGAGGCCGCCTGCGACACAAAGGTCAGTCAGAGAAAGAAGAAGAAGAAGAAGAAGAAGAAAGAAGAAGATGTGGCTGCCCATTCCTGGGTTACATGCATCACACAGACGAAGAGGGCCACGGGGGCAGATATTGTAGCCAACTCACCTCCCAGTGTCGAACCGCCCACACCCACCGACCCTGCCCGAGCTCCGGCCACCGTCAAGTTAGAAGTCTGCAGCTGCGAATAGACGGCGCCCCAAGCAGCGCCGCTGCCCACGTTGACCGTGATGTTGTCGCTGTTGAGAGCGACGTCGTTGAGGCCTCGCAGGTCAATCGTCACGCCGCCCTTGATGTTGGCGATGCCCGGAACGGTGCCGAAACCGCCAGCGCGAATGGCGAACTTGCAAGACAGGGGGACGAGGAACCGGAGAGCCTTGGAGACGTCCATTGCCGAGGTAGGTCGGACAATGCATGTCGGGTATATCTGCTCCTCTTGGGCAGACCAGTACGTCGCGAGGGACTCGTTGTACGTAGCGCTGCCTTGGTCCGACAGCTTGTCTCCAAAGTAGACCTTGAGGACGGCGCACTATGCAGGTCCAAGTCCAGGTCAGTACTGTGCGCTTTTTCTCAGCAACGAGGAATTGAGACGACTTACACAGGTATCGCCAGAAGCAACGGCTGTCGTATCTGCTTCCACGTCCTCCTCAGCAGCGTGTGCCGCAGCAAGGCCACCCAGCGCCAATAGAAGAAAAGATATGAGGCGCATTGTCACGACGCTGGTCGCTTTCCGGGGGACTTCTCAGATACAAGATATGGGAATATGGGGGATATGGTGACATGTGGAAAAAAAAAAAGAAGAAAAGTAAACAAAGCAGAGGCTGTCGAGGTGCTCTATATAAACAAGGATGCGGCAGAGGAAGCACGACCCGTCTTGCTGGGTCAAGACGACGATGTCTCCTGCCTCGACGCCCTTACAGCTCGACTCTCATGGCCATAATATAGTTGGCAGGTTGAAGCCATGGCATTGGCAAAGATGCTCCTTCGCCCAAAACGTTGTCCTCTTCTTGTCGCTCTTCATAAGCGAAGCCACAGATTCAGAGAGCGCAGGTAAACAGCATCTTGTTTAGCCTTCTAGCTTCGTGCATTCGACTTTGGTACCTATATTGTGATGGCCTTTGGAAGGATTCTGTATGCCAATGGTCAACAGGCTGTCGACGATGCGACTTCTAAGATGATGGCGGTGCCAGGAGAAAACTCCCGACAGTGCCATGTTCACATCGTGATACCGATTCGCTATTTTGTCTGCAGCCATATCTACCTGTTGGAGCAACAGTGCCTCTTCACTCAGCCGTATTACCAAGCTTTGTCAAAGAGGGGAGAGAGATGACAACGCTCGACATGGCCAGTCCCATCCTCTAGATGAGTCTCTTCACCAACGCTCAGGATTTCGATGTTGCCTTGACCAGCTCATCCAAGCCTTGACCCATAGATGTCATGCCATCCTATAGAAACAAGCAATGTTAGCATGTCATCATACCTCATAGATCATTTGCAGCATCAGGTTGCATAAATCGACTGCATCAGAAAGCGTCAAATATCTGGCCAGTGGCCAAGTCTAACTCACAAGAATGAAGCCCGGCACCTATCGCGATACAGACTTAATAATGCCACTGTCTACCCGTCTCTATACTATCCCATTTCTGCTACTCGCTACGATATCTGGCACCAGGGAATTGACAAGGTCTGGAGTAGACCCTTCTTTGGGACCAGCCTCACCCTTGGCTCATCTGGTAATAGTTTCCGAGATTGACGCATAATACCTAAAGTGAAGAGACAGCATAGAGTTATTGAGGAAAACCCGCGGCTTACCGATCCAGGGAGTGTTGACAACTGCCCCCACGGAGCTCATATTCACAATTCTCCCCTTACTCTTGATCAACTGCCCAGCAAGCGCCTGCATAGTCCTTACCACGCCCCAGATATTGGCATTGTACAATTCCTGCGCCCTGTGAATCTTCACGTCCAAAAGCGGCATTGTGTACCCAAAGCCAGCATTGTTGACCAGCACATCTAGGCCGTGGCCAGATGCCTCGACCGTCTTTGCGGCCTCTGTAACCGACTCTGTGGAGGAAACGTCGAGGGCTATGATGGACACATTTGGGAGGCTGTTGAGCTCCAACGGGTGTTTGTCTCTGCAATGAGGACAAGGTCATGTTCGTAATGGCATGAGTGACCCAGGATTACTAGCCTCCAATGCCTTTACATGTCTTGATAGCCTTACTACAAGGATTGAGAATTGCAGTAATAAAGAAGCACTATAACCACGCTCAGAAGTCTCTTGCTTGCCTTTCAATCAGATGTTGTCGACTCATGACGGCAAGCTAGGAGGATACTATCATCGTTCTTTTCATGTACGGATGTCACTACATATCCTTTGCGGTTACATATCTCACAAATCCCTGCCAAGACCTTGGTATAACACACCACGCCACAAACACAACCAGGCCGGGTGATGCAGCGCTTGTCAGATAACATCACTAACAGCCACAGAGGGTTTTGCATCCATACAACAAGTATAAGTGATGAAAGTACATGCAATAACAATCTCGTTCGCCTGCTGTAGAGCCTCCCCCCTTCGGGTTCATAGGAATGGGATTCAGGGGCTAGATGAAATCTAAACCAGGATCAAGTTTGTCTATGACAGGGCGCCTCACCGATTTCTATAATTATTGGCTCTTGACGGCCAATCTACCCGCTAGCAAAGATGACAACCAACAACACAAAGTCTGCGGTCCAACTTCCTCCCCTTTGTAGAATGGCAAATCTTATCAGATTCTGTTGGAATATGTCACAAGGTTACACTTGATTACGGCAGAAACATAGGGGCTCTTATAGAAGAATATTCCTTCAGCAATTGACTGCATCTGCGATTAGACTAGCAAGATTCCGCCAGGAGTAGGAATGGTTGCAGGCGGAGAGCAGATGGCATTCTAAGCAGTCGGCCTCCGTTCCAGACACTCACTCTAAACTCAAGAAGTCTGAGTCTTGTAATCAACGACAAAACTACCATTGCTGAATTACAAAAAGAGAAGAAATAATCTAGTCAAAGAACAATTGACAATATCTCAAAGATATCTACTCAAAGTAAACCTAGTGCCTAATAAGAGCTGAAACGTGCAAAAGAAGACGACTATGCATCAATATCAAGATGTATGAGCACCAGCCAAAGCACGCACAAGGGATGAGCCATTTCAGACGACTTCCTCAGGACGAACTTCCTGCCTAATCTCAATATCCCTCATGATCCCTTCTGGGCCGTTGCTGGCATTGTTAGTCCCCTCCTGTTCATGATCGGGGCCGCCTTGAATCTGTACCACACGCGATGGATAGTCGCTGGAACCGGAGCTGCCGGCACCTCGTCCGTAGGACACAAAGCCCTTGCTAGTCTTTTCCATAGAGTCTCTGTGCTCATAAGATTCCTTGGAGCTATCTCTGCTCAAGTTGTAGCCCTGGGTGATTTGATGGTCGCCGACGCGCTTATCCTCTCCTCGATTGTTAGGAATACCACCACCTTTCTCCTCGTCTCCGTGGCCGTCCTTGTCGCTGTCCTTGCTGTCGTGTCTGCGGTGGATTGTAGACATGAGCACCTTCCAGGGACGAGATGGCGCAATGTACTTCTTGCACGCGTTCTTGAAGGCAGGAACGCAGCATACAATGAGGGCAATGTTGTTTTCGACGATGCTATTAAAAGGGCATTGTCAGAAGAGGCACTGTATATAAATCAGGCTCGTATAACTTACATGCAGATAAAGAGTTGACTCTCCAGCCAGGTGAGATCTGATGAGCCAAACAGCTTGACACGGGCTCTCAGTGCAACGACACTGGCGATAACTCCCCTGTTTATCAATTTCCATTAGCACTTTCTCGACATCAAATTACAGGTATTAGTAGTCAAACACCTACAACAAGGCAGTAAAGAAGACGGCGCACAAAGCAATCCGCCTTCTGCGAGACATGTTGAGCTTCCACAAGATCGGGAGCGGCAGCACAAAGATCCAGATGTCGATGATGACGGCCAACGACCCCTGAACGGGTCCGTAGTAGATGATGTGGCCAGGCATGCAGTTTGTCAAGAGATCTGTCCAGGTCGACCCGGGTCTCGGACACCCATAGGCGAACTCGAGAGGCACGCTGACCCAGTAGGTGAGGGCTGTGACGACGATTCCGACGTAGACGATGATGCGGATGGTTCTGTGCGCCGAGAAGATTTGCAGATACAGCATCCAGATGGCAGTTTTCAAGAGGAAGATGACGGGGCCGAGCAGGTGTCCCTGGACGAAGAGGATCTTCATGTACGATGCAGTGTACCAGCATGCAGGGACGTTCCACTGATGCTGGGAGTACTCGGTGACTGATGGGCTTGTGAGCGTATGGCTCGTCGAGGCCCCTTCATGCGCCTTTGTGTTCTGGTGTAGTGCAGAGGGAGGGAGAAACACACCTGACAGTAAAACTCCGGTGTAAGCTGCGTTCAGTACGAAGCCTACAAAGG
>LFMI01000602.1:9539-19685 GCA_001050175.1 Trichoderma parareesei | reverse complement strand
CCCCCAACCCCCCCCCCCCCCCCCCCCCCCCCCCCCCCTTTTCGTCATATTCACAAAGGCGCGGCTGGGTATATGCTTGCGAGTGTCCTGACACATGCAACTGTGGCTCCCACCCATATCAATCTCAAAGAGGGATAAAAAAGAGACCAGCCCAAACAATTCTGCAGCAGGTCGTCTATAGTGCAGGGGGTCAGCCTTGTTTGTTTGCTCAGGCACGGCCTTAGCGCCTGGAACGACATCCGTCCCCTGTCCAGCACAAAGCAAACAACCACGAACCCGGTAGCCGGGACAAGCCGCAGGGCTTTTACCTGTCACGGAGGCTCTAATTGGTACTCTGGATGGTGATGGATGGTGATAGTGGCGCTGCGGCGCTCTTCTATTGAGTGACCGGCTGCTTCTGCCGGTGGCCTAAACCCTGCGTGCGATTGATGGGCTCGGGCTCTTACACGGCCAGAGGGAGAAGTTGCTTTGCGGACTGTCGGTTCAGAGGCTGTGATTGACTTCGCTTATGAGTAGTGGAGAGTTGAGAAGCGATAAAAGTCCAGAAATGCGGTGGCGGTGCCAATATATTGGAGCTGAGGATTCCTACCCATACCTGCATCCATATACCTACATGTGGTGATGTCTGTGACTGCTGATATCAGGTGGAAGACGAGCATCAGCCGTATCATTTCCCCTACTTATGCCTTCACCAGTCTACTCTATCATTTTGAAAATCAGTTTTACTCTCCTCTATGTGATTATACTCTCAGACCTCATCCATCATGCCGTTCTTGACACTATCGTTTCATTTCACCCCGGCCTTTGACGCCCTTCCAGAGAGGGTCCAAAACAAGTTGGACCTCTTTAGTTGCATCATCATGCTATTTCTTTCATGGTTTCTGTGGAGACTTTGGAGGTTTACCGTACTTCCCCAGATATACCCTGATGATCCTCGAGAATTGCTGTATCTAGTTCCATGTAAGCCATCCACCAACAGTTGTCTCCCCCCGTGTTTTCTGACTGTCAAACGTTTGAACTCTACATTGTAGCTCACCTGTGATTTTGTTTCTAACTAGTTCTGGGTAAGCTGTTCATATCGCAAATATGGAACACAGGATCCGCAGATAGTTGACAAGAATCCTGTCAGGCCACGCACAAGCCTTCTTCAACAACTCCCATGCGTTGTTAAGTCAGGCCAGGTAAAATCATCTCTGACAGCATCAGCTCCCATACTAAATCTCTGATAAAGCACACTTTGGCAACACCAACGATCCCTTTGCGCTGACGCTCGCCGGAGCAAAGATCTATGTCATCACGAAGCCCAAAGACGTCGCCGACGCATACCGAAACACAGAAAGCCTGTCCTTCAACGAGTTTGTCCAAGCCGTCATGCGAGCCTGCGGTAACACCGAGGCCTGCATCCAAGCAATTTACACGCCATTACCAACAGACAAGGCCGGCTTTGCAAATCCTCACGGGAAATCGTTGGCGACGCTGGCGCGGCAGATGCACATACACCAGCTGTATCCTGGCAAAGGACTGGACTTTCTCGAGAGAACTTTTCTAGAATGGTTCGATGTGCGTATGAACATGGAGAAGCTGCAGAGCGGCTGTTCCTATGCTATCAAGCGGAATGATGGCGATGTGGTGCTCCCCCTTATGGAGTGGTGCTCTGATTTCTTGATAAGCGCCGGTCAGAGGGCATATTTCGGGGACGAGCTTGGCCAGATTGATGGTGCCCTGGCGAAAGAGTTTGTGACTTTTGATGAGCTTAGCTGGCAGGTTCTTTACCAGTACCCCGATTTGCTTGTTGGGAAGATGAAGAGGTCCAGAAATGTCATTCAGCGAGCGTTGAAAAAGTACATCCAGCTGCCTCAGAGCCAGAGGTCGGGAGAGGCTTGGTTTACCAAGGCCATGGAGGACGAGATGCGGGCTCTGAATATTGGCGAGGAGGACATTGCAACCATGTTGATGACGATATACTGGGTGTGCGTCTTCCGGCCTATCCATTCTGCTCTTTGACTTGCTTGAGAATCAAGACTGACATGCCATGGTAGTCTCAACACGAGCACTCGCAAAGCTGCCTTTTGGCTGCTCAGCTACGTCCTGTACACCCCCTCTCTCATCCAAGTCATCCGCAACGAAACAAAGCCGGCCTTCAATAAGGCAGACGGCAAGCTCAATCTCGACTACCTTCACAACCAATGCCCGCAGCTCAACGCCATGTGGAACGAAACGATCCGCATGTCCGCCTCGGCCGCTTCAGTACGCTTCATCACCGCAGACACCGTCATCGGAGGCAAAGTCCTGCGCAGAGGCAACAGACTCTTGATTCCGTTCCGCCAGCTGCACTTTGACAAGAGCGTCTTTGGCGAGACGGCGGATTCGTTTGATCATGAGCGGTTCCTGGAGAAGAAGCCGAGCTTGACACAGAGCAGCACTTGGAGGCCGTTTGGAGGCGGCGGGACGATGTGTCCGGGACGGCACGCGGCTAAGAGATGCGTCTTGCTGTTTGTTGTCTTGCTGTTGCAGCGTTTTGATATCGAGATGGATGGGTGGCAGTCACTTCCTGTGGCGGATGAGGGCAAGCCGGTGCTTGGTATCATGTCGACAAGGGATAACCGGGATTTGAGAGTGAGAGTGACGGCGAGAAAGACGTTTGCATAAGTGCATTCTCTATTCCTGGTCTGCGAGTGTGTATTCAATTCTTGGATGGTGTTTGACAGGAGAGAGAGAGTGTGTGTGTGTGAACGAAAGGTGTCGGTTACAGGGTATCTGTATATGTGCGTGATGGTGGCATGAGTGGAGGAGGAGACACCGCATGCGATTGTAAGGTATGTATGTACATGTAAGCATCTATACAACACCTCTCAAGTAAATTGCATCACATATCAAAGACGCTATGCCACGAAGAACACTCTTCTGTGTATACCATTGACTCCGGCTCCCATGAATTGAACCGCCCGTGCCGCTGCCGTCGTCACAAACGCTGCTTCGTATTCCCAACCACCTTGAGAACGCGTTGACGTGTACAGCGAGGCTGGTTGGCGGGAATATATCAATGATCCTTGTCGCCCATGCTCACCTCTCTTTTCTCGATCTGACATCATCCACCAATCTATCCATCACTTCATCTCTTCTCTTCTTTGAAACAGACAAAGACTCCGTCAGATATCACTCCCTCCATATACAAAATAACCATGGATTTCCCCAGCAGAGACGATCACCCTCACCCTCACCCTCCTCCACCTCCCCCCGGACACGACGATGCAACCCGCCAGTTCTTCTCCCACTCCAGCGCAAGACGCATCAACACCGACGCCGTCATCGCAACGGCCCTCCGGCAGCAGTATCCCAACCTCTCTCTCTCCATCGCCCCGGCAGCAACATGCAACCTGCTCGCCTACGCAGCCAACGGCCACGCCCAGATGACGCCCGTGAGCGACGAGCACGAGCATGGCCATGACCATGACCATGACACTCCCGTCCCCTCCTCGCTGTCATGGAAAGTCTACGTGCCGCCAGCCCGGCGCATGGACGGCGACCTGGGCGTCCTCGCAAAGGACGTCCTCTTTGAAAAGTACCTCGTCCAATGGCAAGGCAAGGACTTCTTCGCGTATCTCGTCAACGGCCGCGACGGCTCCAGCTCGTACCCGCAGGTCGCAAACTACTTCATCCTCGCCGCGCACGAGAGCCTCGCCTCGCAGCTGATCCTCGCCGCCGGCCGCTGGACCAGCGAGCTGCACGACGAGATCTGGGTCTTTGACGGCGGCTACTGGGCCAAGAACGCGGAGCTGTACCGCAGCGCCATGAAGGCGTCGTGGGACAATGTCATTCTCGACGAGGACATGAAGAGTGCGCTCATCGAGGACCACTTGTCCTTTTATCGGTCGAGGGCCACGTATGAGAGGCTCAAGGTGCCCTGGAAGCGAGGCATCATCTACTATGGCCCGCCGGGGAACGGAAAGACGATTTCGATCAAGGCCACGATGAATATGCTCTATCATCTCAAGCAGCGGGTGACGACGCTGTATGTGAGGTCTCTGAAGTCGGTGCGTAACGACTCTTGGTCTATATGTTCTTTCTTAAGACTGTATGGGCTCAAGTCCTGCTAACACAATACATCAGTTCATGGGACCAGAGAGGAGCATTGCTCTCGTCTTTGCCAAGGCACGAGAGTTCGCCCCCTGCTACCTCGTCTTTGAAGACCTCGACACCATCATCACCGACGACGTCCGAAGCTACTTCCTCAACGAAGTAGACGGCCTCAAGAGCAACGACGGCATCTTTATGATTGGCAGCACCAACCACCTCGACCGCTTGGATCCAGGCATTTCCGTAAGTTTCTATCCATCCAACACGACAAGCCTCACACCTATGCTTTTCCCCTTCCGATACGCGAAGAACTTTCTTTCATAATGACAACGTAAATGTGTGTTAGAAACGCCCCTCTCGCTTTGACAGGAAATACCTCTTCCCAGACCCCGACTTCGCCCAGCGCGTCGCCTACGCCCGTTTCTGGCAGAAGAAGCTCGCCGACAACAAGTCCATTAGCTTCCCCGACAAGCTGTGCGCCGCCATCGCCGACATCACCGACGGCTTCAGCTTCGCGTACATGCAGGAGGCCTTTGTCGCGGCGCTGCTCGCCATTGCGCGCGAGAAGCAGTCTGGCGACGATGGAGAAGATGGGGATGAGGAGGGCGAGGACGACGAGACCATGGTTCAGACGGTGGATTTGGCCGAGGACGACTGGGTTCAGGTGCTGGGCAATAATAAGCCGCTGGAGGAGGAGGAGGAGGAGGAGGATGATGATCCCGAGTTGGATGAGTTGCCGCTTTGGGTGGAGATTAAGAAGCAGGTTGCTATCTTGCGGGAGGGCATGGAGGAGAAGACGGCGTGAGTGTACTTTTCGGTGTTGAAGATGGGGGGTTTGGGACGTTTCAGGATGAGATCCTACAGATTGATCGATGGATCACAGGGCGTGACAGCGGAAATGTATCGAGAGACTCGGCGGTTCCTTTATTGTTCAATTTTCTTTTCATACTACACAGCCAGCAATCAAATCATCGGTAGCAGAAACAGGAATCATAACCCTCCTATTCATCAGGTATCAAATATGGCACGACAAGTGGAGTAGACCAAAGGTTCAACGCAGAAATGTGAGCTATTGTGCAGTTCAACACTCTTCTCACAGGATTCAGTCTCCAAACAAGCACTACCGAAGAGGGATATCAACCGTAGGACACACTGACACCGGCATAGGACAAAACCTCTGAGTGTCGGCGGCGACAATGACACGTCAAGTTTGAAACCTGTATTGGTAGTGAGCTTCAATATCTGCATCAACGATCCATGGCTAGATCAAGAAAACTTACGTTTCGGGAGAATTTGTTATTTCCTCGAATGCCTGCAAGACATCAAATCCCATCGCCACGAGCGGCTCATACGCATCGTCCACAACCTGCACCACATTAGTCTTCAAACAAACAACAACTCCATAGATGCGACTAAAACATACCCAGCTCAACACCGACTTTGTCGCCTTGTGGCCCTTGTTCTGTCGAACGCCCATCAAAGCAAGACCCTGCAGCACCAACGTCGAAAGAGGTGCTGGAGGAACAATCGGGGCCAAGAGACCACCAATGTCTTGTCCGAGAGACACCAGCGGCGGAACGTAACGAGCCAGGGGACTGTTTGGCCTGCAGATGATAATGGTCCCCAGCAGGTTTCCCGCCGCGTCCTTGGCTCGCACAATGCCACATGCCTTGCTCTCCTCTAGGGCGGTTCGGTAGAGCTCGAGAACCTCTGGGTTTGCGTGCGTTCGCACATGGTGCATCACGGTATCTCCGCTTTCTACGCCGTAAATTAGGTCGAAGCTGATGTTGGCCCGCTGGATGCTCTGCGACAGGCCCTCGGGTGCATACCAGGCACTCAGATCCTGGATAACCATGTTGGTAAGCCGCCGCGGGAACTGCGTGTCCCATCCGCTGTTGCTGAACCATTCCTTGGTCGTCGTCACTTCGATATCGAGAGGGATTCCTAGGAAGAGAGCAGGAAAACATGACCCCAGCTGGACCTTCTTGATGCCTCTCTGTTGAGTCAAGCTCTTGATTGCTCTGCGATGAAGGGACCGGCCGATGGACATGTTCCGTTTGGTCGGGTCGACAATGAGCGCTCCGAGGATGCCCACGTTCTGGACAAAGTATGTCGCGGCAAACCCATACAGGGCTTGCGTGCTGCTGTTTCGCACCACGAAATGCGTCTCCTTGATGTTCTGGTTGGCAAGAAGAAAAGTGTCTGCGGTTGCGGTCTGCAAGTAGCGGAAATCCTGGTCACTGGCCCTGTGCACGGCCCGGATGAGGTCGTTCAGCCCCTTTCTATCTCGGCTGCTGTCAAATTCCTCCACCAGCCAATGCTGTCGAGACTTGAGGACCTTTTTGCTCTTTCGGAGGGTGCCCGGCATGGTACCGACGGGGTTGCTGTCTCCGACCAACGCCCGGACCAGAGCAGCCATGGCGTTCTCCGTAAAGTCGTACGTGCAGATGTAAGTGCCTATGGACTTGTCCATGGCAAAGTCGTATGGTGAGCTCACGGCTACGACAATGAGCTGCTTCTTTTGCCCTCTGCTGCGAAGCATGGAGCACATCATGTCGACATGTTTGGTGAAGCCGGCCTGATACAGGTTTCTGTTTGCGTCGGCCGTGAAGATGATGATACACGACGCTCTGTTGATGAGGTTCTCGTGCACTGGAGAACACATTTAGTATATACCACCTTGTCTTCCGATCAATCCACCCATATCTTACCTGGTCTTACTCCGTTGGCAGTGTAACTTGTGTGCAGTAGCTTCTCGTTACGGTATCTTGCCAAGGTTTTCCCAAACTCTCGAAACACACCTTCGCCACTCATGATGGCGCTTCTCTCTCGGATCTGGTGATTCCACCTATCGTGCTCGGTACTGACCAAGGAGGCATCGTTCTTCGACTCGAGCAAACTCTTGGTCAGTGATGAAGCAGGCAGTGGCTTGACCAAGGGGGTCAGCAGAAGCAGCTCCTCGCCGGGATGCATCGAAAGGGAAAGAGGCAGCAGCTTCTCCTTGTCCCGCACAATGGTGATGGAATCGTCGTAGGCTCGCCGAGAAAGAGCTAGGTGAGAGGGACGAATTTGTGACAGAAGGTTGATTCCCGGAGGGTTCAGCGCTTTCGCCCACGAGGTGCATGTCGACTTGAGGTGAAAGATTCTCTTGAGAGAGGTGAAGATCCTCTCCTTTGTGATGATGCCGTTCTCGTAGCCAAGCTTGAGGCCCTTGATGGCTTCCAACTGAACATCGTATGCGCGACAGAGGAGCACAATGTCACATCCGGCCTCTACGGCCATGACAACGCCGTTCTGTACTCCAAGGTCTTGGCTGAGCGCCTCCATTTCCAGGCATTCGGAGATGGCAACACCCTTGAAGCCGAGTTCGTTCCGCAGGAGATCGTCAACAACCTGGTCTGACAGACAGGCATGGCTCACATTCATGGAGGGATTAGAGATGCCACAGCCGCCAATGAACATGGCATCAAGCTTGCCGGAAGCGATAGCGTTCCGAAAGGGCACCAAAGCACTGAGGCTCAGCTCCTCCAGTGTCTGGGTAATGATGGGAACATCCAAGTTGGAGCCAAGAAAGTCGAGGTTTCCATAAGAAGGGAAGTGCTTTCCACAAGACGCCACACCAGCATCGCGGATCCCGCTCAGGGCCGCCAGCCCATACTGTGATACCTCCTGGGGGTCGTCGCCCGAGGCTCGCACTCCGATGACTTGATACCGCGCATTGTTCAAAACGTCCAACACCGGGCCCAGCATGAGATTCACACCGCAGGCCGAAATCTCGGTCGCCGTCGCCTTGTTGACTTCATACGACAGCTCAAGGCTGCCGGTGGCAGCAATGGCCATGGCGCTGGGGAACTGGCAGACAAAGTCTTCGTCAAAGAGGCTGTTGACGCCGCCATTTTCCTGATCGACGGCAATGAGAAGCGGCTGCGGATGGCCAGAGTTCTTGGCGATCATCTGGAGCTCCTGAACGAGCAACGCAGTGTGATGGGCCGCTAATTGGCCAGTTAGCAGGACTGCCCCGGATCCACAACAGACGTCTATATAAGTGTGCGCAATGAGGCATGTAAAAGGGGACAGAGCTCATCGGTCATGTGAGATATATATGCGTCAAGCAGATGGGCCACTTACACTTGAGGTTCTTGGCCGTGAGGATGATGGAGCCGAGGTGGTGATCCTCAATGAGGCTCCTAATTTGAGGCGTGACTTGGGTGCCATCCCAGCCCATGAGCATCATCTGCCCTATCGCCCTGTATCGGGGAAACGAGAATGTGTCAGCTCATGATGCCGTCGGTTGATACGTCGTCATGTAATAAAAATCCAGATTTAAGTGCGAGTTATAAAAGGGCTGCAACAGCAGCACAGTGAAGCCGAGGGATGAACGGAAAAGGCATCAAATCAAGCAAGGGGCACATACCAGTCGAGATTCTGCCATAGCGGATCCAGGTCAAACTTGTCGGCAGAGGAGCCGCCGATGGAGTTGGCCATTATGACGGGAGAGACGCAGCGCTCGTCATCACCTCCCCAACATGGCAGTCCCAAAAGCACCGCGGCGGCGCTTGGTGGTCGCAAAGGGCGAGCGCCTCGGAGCAGCTCAGACGACGAGGCTCGGCGATAAAGCGACGAGGGCGTCTCTTTCTTCCCCACGATATCCAGCAGAAAGGAGCCTCCTCGACGAGTTGAATTGTACTGTTATCGGATATCCTCAGTCCGTACTCTAGCCACGAGTGCACCACTTTACACCAGACCACAGGCACAGAGGCTTATCCGTCGTCTCAGCTGGAGGCCCATGTCTCGAGCATCGTCGCTCAGGCGAGGCCCGTCGGTCGCGGTTGGAAATCCGGCGTATTGTCGGCTAATCAGCTGATTATGGCAGCGGGGGGCGTTTCAACCCACTGTTACTGTTCATGATCCTTCCGGCCTGTTGCGGTCGAGGCTCCAGGGCTCAAGGCTCTACAGTATCACCTCTAGGCTGCAAGATTGGCCACTCGGGTACGGGAGACCAGGCTGCTAATCGGCTCTGTAAAAGCGGTTGAGCAGGTACTGTAAGGTATTGGTTGTTCCTACAGGTACTATGGAACTTTGATTGCATCGAATGAATGGCAAACAGAAGTTCTGACAGTGCTGAATAGCGGCACACAGCACGGCTAGGTAGGTACCTAGTAATACAAGTGACCTATGCAAACACAAGCAGCTGCAACTGTCTCGAGATCCCGCATAGAATCGGGTGAAGAAGCATGAGCATCAAGAAGCACCAGACCTCTGACATCTCGGCGGAGTCGCTCCGAGTCTCCAGCATCAATGTCCAGCCAAAATCCAGCGGCTCCTCCAGGATTCAATCAGTTCAGTTCCGACCGTAGCATGTGGTGTGGGCTGCTGCTGCTGCTGCTGCTGCTGACATGAGATGGTACAAAGTACATGCATTCCGCCCAGATCCCGCCAGTATCGGATCCAACGTTACATGCCCGAGCAGCACCGCAATCGCCACCGTTTCAACAGCCACCGCCAGTTTTGAGTGTACGAGCACTGTCGGTACATCCTTAGACGTGCATTTTCAATTATCAATTGGGCGAGACGAGGTAGCAGCAGGACCGGGGTGTACTGTACATGCGCATGTCCCCAATCATTGAACCTCTCTATCATGCATACGGCAAATCCCAGTTATAGTGCTGGCATTGGTCTGGAATACCTACCTGGTCGTGAAGCATCATCATGTCAGAAACGGTGCCGTCGATACACACAACTTCAAATCGACAAAAGGCTTATATAGGTAGATGGCCACAGCGCACAATAGACTGAGCTTCCATTGACAGCACCGTTTCAGAGCAGCCAACCAGAGGATATTCCCCCGGTCAAGGCGGGCAAAAAGGCAAAACGACACCTCAAGCGACGAGAATACAAAGGTGAACCAACCCCATCAAGCCATCCGCTTAGCACCACGCCCTACAAGACGCCACCCAAGCTCCAGTCTAGAGACTCCAACGACGCAGTAGGTAACCTCGCCATCAATCCTGTAGGTACGTCATGCCACGCCAAAGGGTACAGCCAAAGTACTCTCATAACGGCTCGCCA
>LFMI01000601.1:12139-29970 GCA_001050175.1 Trichoderma parareesei | reverse complement strand
CCTCCCCCCCCCCGGCGCAAGCCATTGCATTGACTGAACGCCGCCTGTAGGTACCGGCTCACTCCGAGCTCATGTGGATCCTTGCCTGTACGGCATCCATAGGGTATCTGTCGAGAATGACACAGTGGAAGGTAGATTTAGAGGCCTCGCAATCCCTTAGCTTCTGCCAGATAAGCAGATCAAGTTCCCAACGGCTGACATGCCCTCAGAGCAAACTCAGTCTGGCCTCGTCCTCGACGCTGGAGAACAAGTCTGTCGGCTCCAAGCTCAAGCTGGGCTTGTTCTCATACCCCGTGCTCCAAGCTGCTGATATCCTCGTCCACCGGTAAGCCCCCTATTGTTTCAATACATGGTTGCCCTACGCAACAACATATCAGAAACGCGAACAACCAGACAGTGGCTGATGAGTCCCCCAAGGGCAACCCATGTGCCTGTCGGACATGACCAGCAGCAACACCTGGAGTTTGCGCGTGAATGCGTTACAAACTTCAACCATGCATACGGGAGCCACCTCGTCCATCCCGAGACAATAGTTTGTATGCTTGCCGTGTCCCATCAACCCTCCTCCCCTCTTCTCTCATCCGCCGACCGCTCACCCAAACAACAGCCCCCGTCCAGCGCATCATGTCCCTGACGGAGCCCACAAGTAAAATGTCAAAGTCTCACCCGGCGCAGCGGTCGAGGATCCTTATCACCGACACGCCGCAAGAGATCCGCTCCAAGATCGCCACCGCCCTGACGGACTCGACCCCCGGCATCTCCTATGACCCCGCTACGCGCCCGGGCATCTCCAACTTGTTGGAAATCTTGTCCGTCTTTGACCCAGAAAGGCGCGCCCCGGCCCAGCTGGCTCAGGAATATGCTGAAGCGTCGCCCAAGGTCTTCAAAGAAGCCGTCGCAGACGCGCTGGTGACTGGGTTACACGGCATCCGGGACCGTTATCTCGAGCTCAGTGCAGACGACTCGTACCTTGACAGGATAGAGCAGCAAGGCGCGCAAAAGGCTCAGAAAAGCGCAGAGGAGACAATGGATATCGTAAAGGCGGCGGTCGGTCTGTAGCGAGTGTTTTGCGGGAATTAGCGTCTTCCACTTTGGCCTTTGCGTGGAACCACCAATAGAGGCATGTATGTTATGTGTATGTGTATGGGCATGTGTATGATAGAAGTCGCCAACCTCGGCCAGCCACTCTTCGGCAAAGGACATCACTTGGGCAACATGCGGCTGCGCGTTCTCTATGCTATGGTGTAGACATCCCCCCTTCCCTGTAACTGCCTTGTATGCCAGGGCGCATTAAGACAGTTCAGGTCATGGTCGATCATGATGCGTAGGCGAAGTTGGCACCTCTGGCAGATAGCCAGAATTCTCTAACGACTTGATTTGTCGTTCGGGATCCTCTGAGACTACATAATGTGTTAGTGCGGTTCTCGTGAAGCACCCTCATGATAGGAGCGTACCTGATGATCTTCTTCACAAAGAGTGACTTCTGCTCTGCATCGACCTTCTGGCTCGGGAAGGAAGGATGGTCTAGCCCGGACTGCAGCCATTCCTTTGCCGCTGGATATCTGCTGACGAGCTTCCTCAGCGGTTCGCATAGCCGATCCAGCTCGCTACGCAGGGCATTACCACCAATGTTCCTGGCAAGGGACTGGGCCAGCAGTGGCCCGAGCATGTCCATGGCCCTCTTGAAGGTTTCTTGGAGCTCTGGCTCATCTGCCCGGGTACCGACAAACGCAGTCTATCAGACATGTTAGCTTCAACTGCAATATACCGCTCCGATGTAACTTAGAGGCCATTGTTGCTCACCCAAAACTCCGCAGCGGCCGCCTTGGGCAAGGGTTCCTTTCCATCCAACACCTGAAGTGTGAAGAGGAAGAAGAACTCGATTGCGTCCGATGGTTCCAGCCCAATGAAAGTGGCCGGGCTCCTTGCCAGTAGCCGGCTGACGAGATCGATTCCGTTTTGCACGAGTTCTGGTTCTGCTCCCGGTTCTGCCCTCATGTGTCAATGGGGGTAGTTCGAAATTCCGTCACGAATATACCAGGAAATATATAGTATCTTACCAGGGAGCTGCTTCAATAACCCAATCACCCAAACCAGCACGTCCGAGAGTATCTTGCGATACTGTCCCAACTTGTGAGGAGATAGGGAACTGACAAAAGAGCACGCCATACTGACGATGACACCGACCCTGGGCGTCTCTTTTGAATGTCCCACCAAAAAGCCTACTATATCCTCGGGAGTAAGGACAAACGGCCCCGGCTCGCTTTCGGAGAAGCCGCTGCGAAGCACGCTGCATATCAGTTCTGTGACTTCCGAGCTGCCACTGTACACAGTTTGGACATCAATGATGATGCCTATCACTTGCTTCTGGAGTTCGGCCAGCTTGGGCGTTTGCGTTTTTTGAGAAGACACAGCTTCGAGGTCAATGGCCAAGTCCGGAGGGGACTGCAAACCCTTTCCCATGCTTGCCAGGCATCTCAATGCCCTGAGGCCCACGTGCAAGCCAACATGTTCTTCCGGCGCAATGTCCGTGCAGGGACTCTCCATCTGCTGTGGCAGTGCTTCGTCATTCGGAACATTTGCGAGCTCCAATGATTTCCGCACGTCGTCTTGGATGAATGCAAGCAAACGTGAGCAGGCGTCGTACCGCTCATCATCCACTGGAATGGCTTGCGCAATGGCTGCAAGAGCACCTATGATTTTCTCGCGGGATATGCAATCTAATGACGCCGTAGTTACCAATTTCCGATACTCGGCCAGGAGGTTGTCCATCTCAGGATAGATATGTGAGCGACAAGATGAGCAAAGGCGATGAATGGACTTTGACGCTGGTATGGCCATGGAGTGATCCGGAACCTCGTTGAATAAGAGACCGAGAGCGGTAGAAAGAAGGTGAGTGTTCCTTTCAAAGTATTCCGTGTACTGTTCAATCAGGGTGAGGCAAGTCTGCCTTACTCGAGCTGGGACATGGTCCTGGCCGCTCTGGAGCACCGAGAACAATGGCGACGAGAAAACGGCGGCAAGGGAGCCGTCGCAGCGCGCATCTTCCCGGCTGCAGTCAGCCAAGCCCCCCAGACAGAATATCGCCGCCTCCAGCTCCAGCCAGGCCGAATTACTCAGCGTGGTCAATATCAGGGAAGAAAAAGTCTCGACGAGCTTCGGTCCGATCAAGACGTAGACGGCTTGCAAAAAGTCCACAACATCCTTTCGGGCGTCGTTGAACCCAACACGATCGCCAGAGTCCCATGAGTGGAATTCCTCTGCTGGAGGGTATATGATCTTCTTCCAAGCGTGTGACGTTGCTTCAAAGATGAACGAGACTGTAAACGCAGATTCCGAATCCATATCCGACACAGACTCCGTGAACGTTGACCAAAACTCAATGGCGGGGACGAATATCTTATCCTCAGCAACGGGGTAGCCATCCGCCGCTAGGAGACCACATAGCCTTGCAAGTATGCTCCTGTTTTGGTCGCTCTCATCTTCTATCAGAGCTTGCATCTTGGCCTCGCCGTATGCGAGGAGCACGTATCCGAGCTGCGTCGATTCGAAGTCAAAATCACCTTGAATCAGCAGGTCGTATCGGTTTTGAAACCACGGCGTATCAAACATGTTGGAGAGCATCGTGTAGTGCTGCTCGGTCAACAAGGAAGGCCAGTTGAAGAGCACGTCGACAAGGAGTTCCGCGGCCGCGTTGTACAATTCTTCAACCATCAGGGCGTTGATAGAGCCCCCAATAAGGGGGCGCAGCGAGTCGGCAATGTAGCTGTTCCGCGCTGATGTCTTTTGAGCAAAGGAGACCCAGGACTTGAGGGCGCCCATCAGCTTTCCTGCATCGTGTACCACCACTTGAGATCGCATTGAAGTCACTTACCTGAAGACACCTCAATGCATCTTGTTTGACCTCTGGAGAAGCGTCGCCTCGGCTCATGCACATGGCTATGAGAGTGACTGAGTCCGACGTGTTGGCAAGCACTGAATCATAGAGCCCAACACTTATTCGAGTTAGTGACGCTGCAGCACGGCTACCATGGGAGAGGGGCGTCTCATACTTGCTTGGTGCATTCAGGTCAATGCGAGTGACGTCTTCGAGAATGTTGCTTATAACCAGAATAGCCGCGTGTAGATGAACACCTGAAAGTCTCTCGGAAATGGCGTTGAAGTCGACTGAGTCGTCGATTGCACCAGGTTGCCAGGCCCGATTGGATGCGAGACAAACCAGGAGATGAAAGATAAAGCGGCTACATAGCCTGTGGAAGTACACAAAGTACGTGGATAATGCAGACGAAAGCTTCCGCACAACGAGCAATCCGGTCTTCTGTTGGAGAGAGCCCATGTACCACTCCAACAGTGAGACAAGAAGCTCTATGGCATCGGCGTCGGAAAGAGATGCACTGGTCAACCAACGTCAGAGCTCGGCGCACAGCAGTGGTGATGGAGAAAGCATACTTTTCAGTGTTGAGCTTCACAATGATGGTGAGGGCGCCAAAGAACTTGACCTTGTCATCTGGGCGCCCAAGAAGGTGGTGAGCAAGCGTCCATGCCTGTGGTGAGCTCTGGAGCCGCGAGAGCGTTGACTGGGTCTTGGCGATTGTGCTGGGAGAAGCTGGTTCATAGAGAGAAAGAATCAGCTTCGTCACAATTAGCAGTGAAGCTTCCAAGGGCCGTTTTGCATCCCGTCAGACTCTCGTGGTGCACTAACCGATTCAACTTGCTCAACCTCGGAGGGAAGAAGCTCATCTTGCATTGTGGCGGGTTCGAACGGAGATCAGTTCCAGGCGGTTCATCAGGTCACAATTGGTCACTAGTAGCACCCAGATGTCATGGCGTAAGTGACGTTGGCCAGAAGTACGAGAAGATGGGCTATATATCAGCTGGCGCGAGACCTGAACATGGCAGTATTTCAGCACACAAAGGAACTTGCTCTCTATCAGGAGCTCACTCTCATGAGCTCCGTCGTCACATATAGCCCAATCAATATTTCCCATCTGCTCCACACTATCGATAAGAATTGATTACATAATTTTATATGTGATAATCTGGCTTATTTGGCCCCCAAAAATGTGTTGGAAGTGACGATACTGTCGTCTTGGAAGCAAGATTTGCAATTCTCAGTATTGTATGTCCTGAGATTTGGGATGCTAGATACAACATGTATTAACAGTCTAGTACTTGCTCAAGATCTAATAGTTATTCGTTTCTCGTGTGGATGGCTGCCTTGTCCGTCAGGTGTACCTCACTGCCTCAGTAGAGTACCTACACCTCGGGAATTCTATATACATAATGATAGGCTGCATTGAGATGACGTAAGAATAGAATAAAAGCAAGGGAAAAGGCGCTCTCATTCTCAATTGCTAGAACACATTGACGGCAGCGGCATCTCTTCCTGCCGCACCCACGATGTCGTTGACATCCGTGACGGAATCATCCTCCGACCTGCGGCCTTCGAACAAGCGCCTCCACCAGCCTGGGGGGTCCAAGGGCCTGGAGCCATTGTGCAGGGGTGGATACACGTCGTTGAAAAAGTACCAGATGTGGCCGATCACGACGCCCATGATCTCATCCCTCGGTACGGTACCGTGCATGAACAAGCTGAAGGCCATTAGCACCCATGGCAGGTACGGCGCCGTGAAAACCAGCAGTCCAAGGAAACTAAGCCTGGTGTCGGGGTTGCGGCGCGACCAAATGTAGACGAGGGTGGAAGACAGCGGGTGGCCGAGGAACGGCATCGAAACCAGCGGCGACAGTACAATCAGGCTCGCCATGGCATAGACGAGGAGCCAGGAGAAGTATGCGGCTGATCTCCCAGACGATTCCTCCAGCAGTCGTGCGTAGCGTTGTAGGAAGTATATGTGGAAGAGGAGGTCGAGCGAGAACGGGCCGAAGTAGAGAAACGTCGTCAACAGTCGCCAGTACTACATCGAGCTCAGCTGTTAGCAAGGGCCATGCGCAGCAACGTATGGTGGGAGGCTCAACCAACCTGAGACTTGATGAAGACGGCTCTGAAGCTATAGAATAGCTGAAACGGAGTCACCATGTGGCACTGGACGAGGGCGCTCGTCAGCACCGTCGCGGCCGTCCACCACCGCGTGCAAGTGGGCATCTCCCAGAACCATGTTTCCAGCGGGAGGCGATCGCCGCCCAGGACCTGATCCATCTAGGCAACGGCAGCGGCTGCAATGACTGCGAGGATCATGCGCTGATGGAGAGAGGAAAAGACGGCCTCGATGGATGTCGGCAGCCTCGTGGGCGATGTGATTGTTGGGCGCAAACTCGATAATCGCTGAGGTGGCCTTTCGCAGACACGACACAATGTAAGCCGCCTGCAGGTGAATCTGGAAGGTACAGTACTACTAGGTACTACTATGTGTGACCTGCACTTGGTAATTACCTGCCATGCAATGTCACGTCATGCTGCACCATGGCCACTTCCGTATCGATAGCGCATTACTAAGGCTCAAGGTCCACAATGATGGAATGAATGCCTCCGATAAACCTATCTGGACAAGTAAACAATTTGAAGTAATAAAGCAGATACAGTAGTAGTAATAATACCTCCTGATCCAGATATCAAGAGGGAATGTATTCTCTCAACATTTTATCTGCTAGGGAAGGAAAATATATCACTTCGGAATCACTTCGAAATCGTTAAAGGATAGCTAGATGCTTGCTTCTGATAGAAATAGCAAAGGCCCATCTGTCAACGAATTTAGTGAATCAGGGACAAGCGCATTTGCGCCCCAAGACCCCAAATAGTACTGCGGAGAAGGCGCTTCGTCCCAATACTCAGTACCGAAATACTTCGCAGACCACATGGACTCCATTGTTCCATTCTGGTGACACCGTCACCTCTTTTGCCTTGGACATCTTCCAAGAGCCCTCTCCCATCAATGACTTGCCATCCAACTGACCATGATCCTCCCCTCGTGTATCTGGCACGGCGGCTTTCTCCTCCTCCTCCTCCTCCTCCTCCTGTCAAGCAACCTTGTGCAGGCTGACGTGAAGCCCTCCGCCCAAAGTGCGCCTGGCCAATGCGACGTCCGCACCATCAACTACATTACACACTCGCTGCCGTCGCTCTGCTTCAAGAGCTCATGGACGGACTCAGTACCGACATCGACCGCGTCGCCGGCCCCAGGAATCGACGACGATGATGCCACGCAGCACGTTACGCGATCCGCCGCAGAGGAGGAGCAGGCTTCGCCGTCCGCTACGTCGCCCACGGACACGTTGGCAAAGACGCCGCCCGCAAGCGACACCTCGGCGACGCCCTTCATGTCGTTTGAAGATTGGAAGGAGATGATGCTCAAGGAAACCGGGCAGGATCCCCAAGACCTGCATCTTCGCAACTCGAGCGGGCGCCAGAAAGGCGACAGGCCGTCTCCCGACGTGGACGAGGCCTTGGGCGAGGAAGGGGAAATATCCCTAACGTTTGACTACGGCGAGGGCGATGGCATTCGAACCGGATCCTATGCGGACTCTGCGACTTCGAATACCGGCGACGACGCCGATGAGGCTTTGGTGTCCAAGGACGGCAAAGCGCCCATCCACCGGAGCAAGGACGCAGGCAAGACCTGCAAGGAACGCTTCTCGTACTCCTCGTTCGATGCAGGCGCCACTATCCTCAAGGCAGGGCCGCAAGCCAAGAACGCGAAAGCGATCTTGGTGGAAAATAAGGACTCTTACATGTTGCTCGAATGTGCGGCGCAAAACAAGTACGTTATCGTCGAGCTGAGCGACGACATCCTCATCGACACCATTGTCATTGCCAACTTTGAGTTCTTCTCGAGCATGATTCGGCATTTCCGCGTCAGTGTCAGCGATCGGTACCCCGTCAAGATGGACAAATGGCGCGAAGTTGGGATATTCGAAGCTGCCAACTCGCGCGACATCCAGGCCTTCCTCGTTGAGAATCCCCAGATCTGGGCCAAATACATCAGGATCGAGTTCCTGACGCACTACGGGAACGAGTATTACTGTCCTGTGTCTTTGCTCCGGGTCCATGGCTCGAGGATGCTTGATTCCTGGAAGGACAGTGAGACTGGCCGAGAAGATGAGGCTGTCGAGGAGGAAGAGGAGCACCAGAAGCAGGAAGAGGAAGTTGCCCCTATTCCTACGACTGCTGTTACTCCACCACTCCCAGTAGTTGAAACCAACACCTCACAGACTAGGGGCGATGATGAGGTTACTCTAGCTCACGCGCCTACATCCCTGCCGTCTTCAGACGAAGGTCCCTTATACCATTTGACGGCGACATGCGCCGCTTCTCCGGCCTCCGTGGCTGATGGCAGTTTGGCGGGTTCGGGCTCTAGCCCAACTGGCGAAGCAGTCAAACGACAGAGTAAGGACGGCGGCGCCCTGGACGCAGATGCCGCGGCGTCTGAACATCTGAGAACAAACGCCACCCAAGCTCGCGATGCCTCCACTGCTCCGCCGTCGAAGCAGACCAATTCTACCAGATCCGCCACTGATACTGTGCAAGCCTCACCAGACTCCGCAGACGCCACAGGAACAAGCTCGGGGACAACCTCAGGAACAGGAAAATCCCGAAGCGGCGGGACCGCCAGCGCCTCCGCTGCCACGCCAACCGTCCAAGCAAGCTTCTTCAACTCTATTACCAAGCGTCTGCAGCAGGTCGAGGCCAACCTCACCTTGTCGCTCAAGTACGTCGAGGATCAGTCGCGGCTCATGCAGGAGGCCCTGCAGAAGACGGAGCAGAAGCAGGTATCCAAGCTCACCCGCTTCTTGGGGGACCTCAACCACACCGTGCTCGCCGAGATGCGCAATGTGCGCGACCAGTATGAGCAGATTTGGCAGTCCACCGTGCTGGCCCTCGAAAGTCAGCGAGAGCAGTCCGAGCGTGATATCGTAGCCTTGAGCACAAGGCTCAACCTGCTGGCCGATGAGGTTGTCTTCCAGAAGCGCATGGCGATTGTCCAGGCCATTCTCCTGCTCTCCTGCCTCTTCCTCGTCATCTTCTCCCGCGGAGTCCCCATTCCTTACCTTGCCGCCCTGCAGGAACAAGGTGCCGGGTTCTCCTACGCCTCGCCGTCGCCGTACTCCGATCACGGATCGCATGGCCTTTATAAACCTGATCCTGGCCTTCGAGCAGATGAGCAATTGGTGCCGAGTAATGTTCCCAGGGCTAATGGCTCCTCATTCGAAGCCGCACCAAACGTGCCAAGTAGACGGGTGCCGCACTCTTCGCCAGGGACGGCAGACTCCCATCTACCAGTCCGTGAAACAGCTTCTACGGACCCTCCACGGTGGCACTTCTCGCTTACCACATCAAACCCTTACAGCGATGGCAAGCTCTCAGATACTCACTATCTGGAACAAGATCCACGATTTCATTCTCTTCACCAACCAACTGCCACCCTTGGCTCGGCACGAAAACCTCTTCCTTCTCTCCCTGAACACTCGGCGGCGACACAGGACTCTTAGGATCAGCAATATTGATGCTCCCTTGAGCTCTTTGTGACCGCTGCTGGAATAGCTTCAAGCCTCATGGCAATGTACAAAGGCGTGTTTGGTGCTTTGATTGAATGAAATGTATATTAAAGTGCGAATGGACATGTTTCCTCAGTTCTGCTACGTGTCTCTCATCTGACGTGTGAAAAATCATGGCTTTTCGGAGCGGTATATAGCGAAGTGAGTTGCCCGCAATGAGAGAAACGAAAAATCGTGAAGAAAATAAGACAGAGAAAAAGAGAGAAAAGAAAAAAAAAAAGAGAGGAAACAATCATCACAAATCGAATCAGTAAACTTCAATGATTTCGCAAAATAGTCGTGTCCTTTTGCCGACCAAGGGCAGTTAGTCAAATCCTCACTCACTCACTGCTAAGCCGTGCTGCCGTAAAGGTGCTGTATGGCGGTCTCATAGTCATACTCCTCAAGGGCCGCAAGGCGAGTGCCTCGGTCGTATTGAGATCGTCGGCGTCGCTGCTCGTCGCGAAAGTGCTGTCCGGCATTGGGTGTGAATAGGCCTAGTAAACGTCAGCTTGGTACACGCATAAAAAGGAAGCGTATGCGTCTACTCACCCACATGCTCGGCATTCTCACAGCTCCGCTTCATCTTTGACTGATTGTCAGGCTCGGGAAACGGCTCCTCTTGTCCAGCAAGATCTGGCATGGGGCCATTCGAGGTATAATAAAGCTGGCCAGGGTTAGTCATCCCTCATGATTCAGTATATGAAGGGTAGAAATAGGCAGATGGCCTACCTTGGGGCGATAATGAGGTGCCTCCAGCATCACAGAGCTGTTTCGGAACTTCTGCACTAGGCAGTCTTTTCCCTGAATGGCTGTATAGCTTGGTCAGCATCAAGACGGCACAGATGTACACTCAGAGAAACTTACTGGCATACGAGATCTCTGCCACCTTGTCGCTCTTGAAGCAGTTCCTGCGTAAGTTGTTAGCATGTTGAACCATTGAGGGGGGAAGACGATGACAGAACATACCAGCGTTGGTTTCCGCGAGCGTTGACAAACTTGTGTGTTTTCAGTTAGCACCCGTTGTCTCAAGGACCAATGCGACTAAAGCGTGTACTGACATCGATAATATCCAGAGGCTGCACACAACACGTTAGTAGCTGGAAGCGTTGTATCTGGGGGATGGTGGACTCACGTCTACAAAGTTGATGAATGCATATCCAACGCTGCCCACGACCGTTAGTTACTCGCGTGACTTGCAGTGAAGTTCTAGTTGAATTCACTTACTTGCAGTCGTTGGCAAAATCGATGCGAAGGTACATGAAATCATACTTTCCCCAGCTGGACTCGTCAACGATTCTCTTGAGCATGGCTTGGTCAACTTTGTTGGGAATGTTTCGAAGCATGATCTGGATGATAGAAGAATAAAAAGTCAGCAAGAGATCTAAAATAGGTCGCGAAAGGCCTCACCGTAGTGCGGACGTCGATGCCATCACGGATGCGATTGATGTCAACGTGGTTGTGATGAGTCGTGGTGGTATGATAAGTAGATCGGCTGACCCGCATCGCATTCTGTCGACGGGCATCTGCTCTTTCAGCACCCGAGAAGTTCCTAGAGGGACTGTAATTGTTCTGGGCTGTGAGAGCCGGGGAGGGTGGCGTCTGATACACAGTTCCAAACATAGGGTACTGAGGAGTGAACGATGTCAGTGGGCTGCTGGAGCCTGTCTGGGCCGCCGGAAGGAAGGAATCCAGCATGTACGGCATGGCAGGAGTGAACGGTGTCTGGAACATGAGCGGGTACATGGCAACCGGTGCATTGTAGTGCTGGTCACCCTGCCCAGCCTGGCACGAGTTGGGGCTCACAGGGCCAAGGCGCTGGTCGGCATCATCTGCCCGCTTGTTGACACTCATACCCTCCATTGCGTCGGTGAGTCCCGAGGCAGAGAGACTTTCCAAGTGGTATGCTGATGCAAAGATTTGGACCCCCTAAGCGGTTGCAATGTTAATGTGGTTATCTGGGCAAGGTTGATGAGCACAACAAACCTCCGTGGAGATACCGCCGCTGCAAGCCTGTATGACAGGAAAGGCAGCAGTAGTGTCACAAAACTCTGCAACGGCCCTGAAGGAGCCATTGGGGAAGGTGGACAGCCGGACAAACGCAAACAAGCGGCCGTGTGACTGCAGAAACCGATGGGCCACTCCCATGGTGTGAACTGGGTCGACGATAGCTCCTGGCGGGACCGCAGCAAAGATTTGGATCTGGCCCGTGTGAGAAAGACCAACTAAGGGAACCATATCAGCATAGAGTTCAGTTCGGCGGCGAGGATCTGGCTTACCTGCGCTGTGGCCCATCTCTACGTGAGCGCCTGGAGTCTGTCCCACGCGAGTTGAGTTGGCAAAGGCAATCTTCCAGTCTTTGTCGGCTTGGTGAAGCTTCGCCTGTGCGGCACATGCGTCTCTGATGTCTGTGAAGTACACAAACACCCCAGCACTGTGAGCCTTGAGACTTCTAACGCCATAATTAGGACTGCCATCTGTTCCCAGATCCTGGAACGCAAGACAGCGTGTGTCAGTAATCGCGAAATGGCAGAGTGATCCCTAGCATACATACCGTCAGAAGAGCCTCCACCTCGCGAGCGGAAACCTGAGCGGGCGACGATATGAAGAGAATCCTCGACAAGCCCATATCGGTACTCAGGGCAGCGGAGATGGGACCGTCTCCAGCGGGCAAGCGCACATAGGTGCTACCGACAAAGGGGCTGAACGCCGAGGCCGTGGGGGACAGCCTCGTGCCGATGCCCTGGATGGAGCTGATGAAGGGATCCTTATCCAGGTGCGACACCGCATTGCGAAAGCTGCCGGTAGGGAGCCTCGCCGGCGACGTGGTGGCAACAGCTGAGCGGGCGAAGCTCTTGAGCAGGCTGGACTGTGAGCCTTCATCTGGGGTGAGAGAGGTCAGTCGAGTGTCGGGAGTTCCCTTGAAGGACTCGGGTCCCCCGCTCGACGACTGAGGGGACGACGGATTGTCAGCTTGATGCGCCATCGCAGAGGATACGGAACCAGTGCGTGAGGATGATGAACGCGGTGAAGATGAGCTGGTGCTGCCTGGAAGTGAAGTAAGCCTCTATATCTGGAGGTCAGAGGAAGGGAAACCCAGATAGCTGCGGTTCTTCTCCGACTGATGGAAGCGCAGCGGTAAAGAAGGTCAGCCTGAGGCAGCGAGCGCTCGCTGCAGAAGATAGAGAGAGAGATATGGAATTAATAACCTGCTCCGTGAGGGTGAGCGGGAGATGATCGGGCGAGAGCTTCTTCTGAGAATGGGCTCACTTTGATGCACCTGGAAAGCTGCTGCCGTGCATGTACAGAAGAAAGCCTTGCTCAGTGGTGCTCTTGCCTCCTCGTGCACTTTCCTTCTGGACGACCGTCTGCTAAGAAGGGGCAGGCGCAGGCCCTCAAGGTTGGAAGTCGCATACTGCCACCTGGTGGCACTGCCGCGCCTTTCGCTCCTGCCAGACCCCCCAAGTTAAACTCGCTCGTCATTCGAGCCACTCAAAGGCAGTTCCGTGCTCGCCTTATCGGCTGGGAGGCGGTGCCGAGACGATGCAGGAGCGCGACTGCCCCCTGTTCATGACCGAATGACGTCTGCCGGCCGTGGTTTCCATGAGAACATGAAGCAAACAAGTACCTAGCATGAGCTTCAGCTTGAGATTGGAGATGATGATCAAACGACCTTCCAAATTGCAGAGAGTGAAAAGAGAGGAGGATATAAGGGGAGAATACCTAGGCCTCCCCAGCCTATTCAGATACCGAGTGCTTGTAGTCAATCGGATTGCCAGTTCATCAGAACCAGGTGTGCCATAGCCCGCAATTAATATGATATTATCCCAGGACCGTCAATACTGATAAAATACTACAGGACTCCATGCTTGCTTCCCTGTGACCCAAACTACCTATAGGTATACCCAGTTCCATTCCTTTCCTGTATGCGCCAGTGATATCTCATGCAACGTTTCGGTTTCGAAAATCGGTTCAGTAACATCTGTCGTGTGCTATGTCTACTTGAAGAGGGCCGCACGTCGACGACATTCATCATAGAGGCCTCGAGCCTAGACTTGTGCTCTTCTTCGGCGGCCTCTGCTTGGGCCATCGGGACGTTGTGCTAATACGTCCCTTAATAAGGGGTCATCTTTACTCTTGTCCACGTGGTGAACTCGGACATGTCTGCGATGAACGAAAGGTCAATATCAACCGATCCTTGTACGCCATATCCTGCATGAGAGCTCCAGGCGCAGGATGATGAGGATCATGCCCGCCCTGTCTCATGACAAAGTACGGGTACTTGAGAGGCGTAGCAATGTGCGAGAGACTTACCTTTGTAAGTTGTCTGGCCGGGGGTATTTGTGTTCTCTGTCTGCGCAGAAAGGACAGACGTATCCGGGAGAATCGTGGACCAGGCCATGCCGAATCATCTCATTCTTCCGCTTGAACCCCTTTCCACCTTCAGCACGAGGGCATCCAGGCACGGGGCAGTAGTGTGGACGGGCTGAAGAATGCACATTAGCGTGAGAGTTGAGAAGGTACTGCGTTTGGAACGGCGGAGCGGTACAACCCTCGAACGTGCAACTGTAGCTGCCGACCTGAGGGTGGGTGATCCCATCGATGCTCATGCGATCCGCTACGGACGCCACGGCAGCTGGCGAGGCAATGGTGTAGCCGGACTGGAGGGCTTTACCGGAGGCGTTGCTGCTTGCATAGTCGACGGAGGAGCGATGCATGGAACCATTGGAAGCGAATTTGTCAGGACTGGAGGCGGGAAGGGAGTTGGGAGATGGAAAGCTGCGCTGATACGCCTCGCTGGGAGAGATTGGGTGCGACGCATGGCTGGCGGCAGAGATGGACGAGAAGCGCGGAACACCTACGGTTGGAGACCGAGAATAAGGTCGCGCATCGCCGCCGGTGTGACGCCTCGGCAGGTCTCGGTTGTCGCTGGGCGTCGGGATGTCGGTCGCGACATGATGATGGGGCCTATCGTTCAAAGTGTCGCCCAGGGTGGTTTGTATGGAGGGCAGGATGGCGCCGTCGCGCTTGGGCGAGTCTAGCAAAGGGGGCAGCAACTCGCTGGAGCTGGGCGACAGCAGCGCTCGCGATGCGCTGTCTGCCGTGCCGAGACGACCGCCCAAGAGCGGCGGGTTTTGAACGTGGCGACTGGGGCTAGAGACGGCATCGTCATGAATTGAGAGATGGTACGTTGAGGCTGACAGATCAACGCTGGGCTTATCCTCCCCATGGAAGAGTCCGACGTCCCCGCCCGCGGCTAGGGCATCGGCGGCAACGGCCCGCAGACTATTATGATGGCCCGTGGCAACGGCAGCGGCAGTGACGACATGCGGCCGTGGGATGATGTCGGCGCCAGCCAAGGGGTCGGCGTTGGCGTCTCGCGACGGGCTCTTTTGCGGAGAGGCATCTTCGTCGGAGAGATCAAAGGGGTCGTCGCTGCCAGGCAATGCCAGCTGGCCAGCAGCCTGGGCTACGTCTTGGTGGCGGTGGCCGCCGAGGTAAGAGACGAGGACGGCATCACCACCCACGGGCACGATCTTTGATCGATTAGACTTGGAGAATCCGTCGATGGGAGGAGGGCTGAAACTGACTTGAGCGCGTGGTATGTCCGGAGGAGGGCTCTCTGTGAGTTCGAGTTTGGGATGCACTGCTTTCATCTGAGGAGTGCCTGGTGAAGGAGCCTCATCTGGATCGTAGGGGACAGAATCTAGCTGCATCGAGCGTTCCTGGCATTGATCTTGGTGCGGGTGTAGTCGGTGCGGCGCCGTGTTCATACTTTGGTTGTCCAGAGGTCATCGGTCAGCTCTCCATGGCACCCTTGGACATGCGGGGGGGGGCCTATGGTAACGCTGTGGTGTGGTCGACAGAGACTCTCTTTTTTCCTTCTCTGTTGCTGCTCGGGAAGCTGAGCTGACGGCGTTGCAACACACGAAGTTGGCCCGCCCTCTCCTCTTCTCCCTCTCCTTCTCGTGGGTCCGGCCTTTTTCCTTTCGTCTTCTCGTCTGCTCCTCTATTCCTGTCTTTCTCTTCTGTCGATTGATATTTCGGAAAAGCCGCTTGGCTGGAACGACGCGTGTCCGGCGGCGGGCGGATTGAAGGGGGATCGCAACGATCCTCTAAAGCGTCTCTACGGATCCTTTGTCTCTCTGATTCCTTCCAGCCTTTCCCAATTGTGCTGTGCTGGGAACCTGTCACCCCCCCCGGCAAGCAGCTTATGCGCGGTTTGTTCTTTGCGCAGAGGCACGTGAAGCTGGCCGGGTATTAACTCTTAATAGGTAGGCACCAAGCTTGCACTGTTGGAGACAGGGCCGGTATTCAAAGCTATGGGGAGGCTGCGGTGGGACAGAAACACGGCAACTTGGGGGCCAGAGGACGCCAAAGGGGCGGCAAGGAGACAATGCGGTGCAATAACCCGATTTCAAGCGGCCTCAATGACATGCGACAATGGCAAGGCAGATGGAGGGCTTCGCTCGAGCTGGATCGGTTCAAGCAACAGGCGAGCAGCGATCTGTTACTGTCGATGGGCAAAGTCTCAGCCGACAGACAGCGTTGGATAATGGCGGGGGATGGGCAATTAGGCGGCAAGTGGGTGTTAGCGCATACCGGGAGGGCAGAGAGACGTGTGAGGTCGCATTCGAGCCAGGGACGGACGGACGGATACCCGTGACGGTCGTCGTCTGTGATGGATGGCTGTGTGTGATGGACTGCGAGACTGCGAGACGGCCCACGCTAAGAAGCCCGGGAGCTCTGTCTGAAGGATATAGTAGGTAATGTATGAGCTCGGCAGCGGAAGAGACGCAAGAAGAGGGTGGCTGTCAAGGTCAATTGAGAGCAAAGCGCGTTGCTGGATGCAGTCAGAAGGGCCAGATTCAGGTAGCAAAAAGCACGGGGCTCGAGAGGAGGAGGGGGAAGAGCATTGTCATACCTATTACTTTGCAGACAGGACAGGACTGGGCAGCCGAACTGCGGTTGACACAGGACTGACAAGCCGCTGCTGCTGCTGCGCCATTGGTTCTGCTCCTCTGGGTCCCAGCACGGCGTCGACAGCTGCCACCAGTCAGGTAGGTACACAGCTTTTGACAGACAGGATATGCTGGCGAGTCTTGCCGTCAGCTCATGGGTAGGTCAGTGTGTACAGCAGAGGCGCGAGGGTGCTGTACAGCCACGATGAGGCATGAGACGACCAGGCCCAATCAGTCGCTAGTGCAGGTCGATGCATCAAGCGGTTGTGATAAGGTGTGGTGCCACGATTGCAGTACAGGCATGTAAGTAATAACCGTTGACGATGCTGAGATTAGGTAGCTTTGGGGCCTGATGCACAATGTACCTGGTGCCATGTCTGCGCCTAGGGATCTAAGGTAAGGGACTACCTTACTACTAAGGTATGTTGGTACATACGATATGCTGGGGTGTCTTGGGTGTTAATAACCCTGATGGGCGAGAGTGTTGCTTACAGGGAAGACGTTGGGATCGATCGATGCTACTGTCATACATGCTCGTAGTAGATGGAACAAGCGGCAAGACGCGGCGACATCACATACAGGTGGGCTTTTGACGTGGATCTCAAAGGACGGGAGGCAGGGGTTTTTCTGGTTGCTGCAACCGAAGTAGCGTCCAAGGTAGGTAACCTTGCCATCCATACCTAAGGTACCTACCTACTTGCACCATACATCATGGCTACCTTGCCTTATATCAAGTCAAATCATCTGGGCGTAATGGCAACGACAGAAATTGCCGTACCAACCGCCAGCATTTTTGAGTTGCTTCAGACGAAACAATGCCACTGATTGAATACACCCAGAACCGACGTCCATCCTGTATTACTGTCTAGTAGACCAAATACTAGTAGTACCATCACAATACTATGGCATTCCTCGTTAACCGTCCGCTGACCTCGGTTAACAGCCAACGGATCCACGCCGGCGCGGTTCCGCATCAAACGACTCAAGCAGATCCAGCAGCCGAGGTCTATCTAATCGTGGCATCCTGAACCGGAGTGACATAACCAGAAAAAAAGAGAAAAACCCTGGGACAACTGCTATGGAGTTGATCTCTTAGCTTGTGCTTGATCCTATACTCCATATTTCTTAGGATATCATATCGTCGCTGCTATTCTCCTTGCCTTGTTGCGGGCCCCAAAGTCCAGCTTCGCTTCACAGTAGGACGGTTTATCTGGTCCAGTGCCTATCTCTACCTTACCTTACCTACCTACTAAGGTACTCTGCATTGCACGTGAAGGGGCAGGGAACAAAGCACATGCTTCTCCAACTCTAACTCGTCGCCGCTCCTCCAAACAATGGCCCAGTCCAAGCCTGCCATTTCGCCCTGGGGAGGCGCCGTCG
>LFMI01000601.1:0-10879 GCA_001050175.1 Trichoderma parareesei | reverse complement strand
GGGGGGGGGGGGGGGGGGGGGGGGGTGTGGGGGGTTGCATATAAGTAATCAGTTCTGTATAATGAAACAATGTTGCAATTACATTTCTACCTTAGGTAGATAAGGTAGTACTGTATGTTTGTGTAGGTATCCCACGTACAACCTCGGCTTGTCTTACCGAATAAAGACCCATGCATTCAAAACATCTGCTCATTGTCGTGAAAGGGCATAATTGACCGCGCTCAACCGGCGTCACAATGAAGACAGATCTAGACTACATGCTCAAGGCTTCCCACTCGCCAAGCTGAATGGGGGAGTCGCTAAAGACATCCCCAGAAAGCTCCTGAATCGTCCGATGCTCCCGCAAACTCTCTATAACAAGGTATCTCGGCCCGCGACTCGTGCTCGACGGCTCAATGTCGAATTCAGTCGTTCGAATGATCGGTCCCGGGTCTCCTGAGCCCGCTCTCGACTCGGCTAGAACCCGTGGCTCCGAGCTTGGGACATCCAGCATGGATATACGTAGGGAGCGTGTGTCATGGTAAATGGCCTCTGACGGAGGTGCAATGCTTCGAACGGAAACGAAAGCCCGAGTAACCCAGGACGCACTGATAGAGGCCCTCCAACGTTGTCCTTCTCCCCCCAAAGTAAGTGGTGGTAGAGGTGTCCGTAACTTTCCCGCCGTATCAGCCGGTATAGGCTGCAGAGTAATCGGCGTCATGGAGCCAATTCGTAGTGTGAAATCGGCCATCTGCTGTGCTTCAAATGTCGAACAGACCAAGGTGTAATCTCCAGCCTCCAGCGTAGCGAGCTCAGCAATGGCACAGCCGCGGCGATACTCTCCCGAGGACACGACCAAGTCTTTCGCCTTGACGGTATGTGCACGTTTGCCCCGAGCCCAGATCAAGTCAACGTGTACATGAACATCGCGGTTGCCCGTAGCCAGCAAGATGGAGACAGGAGTGGCGCGGGGGACCGACAGCTTGTACTGGGGATTCAGAAAGTAAGTTGTGCACGACGGGTTCCCCCCGGCCGTCCGTCTGTTCCAGGAGCCTCGTTGCTCCGTAAAGTGAGTCATCTTCTCTTCAGCCTCCTTGACATGGACCGCGCTGTTTGAGAAAACGTATAGTGAGAAGGTATAGCTGGGTAAAGGCAACGCCTGCTGGTCAACAACGATGGTATACGTTTTACCAGGCCTGCTCTCGATTCGTGCGAGCGTCTGGGGTGAGTCGACGTATGGCCCGCGGTATGTCGATCCGTCACCGACCTGCACCCTTTGGCCTTGACGGTCAAAGACAAGTATACTCATGAATCCAAGTTGACTGGACACGGCAGCCAGAGTACCAGATTTTTGGCGGGCAATTTCGAGCTCGGCATCTTTAAAGTGACGGCTCAGCAAGATCCAGATCACCCCCCCTGTTGGCGAGCTTACTGAAAATTGCGGGTTTCGCACCAACGACGCCGCAAAATCCGTCGTAGGGATTTCCCAAGCAAAATGAAGCTCTTGGCGATGAGTAAACAGAGCCGGATTCCAGTTGAGGTACATGGATTCGAAGTGCTGAGCTATATCCTCAATGGCCATCCAGAGGGTGCCTGCGGAGAGTGATTCACCATCGCCAACACTCTCCTCAGACGATGAATCTAACTTGGCCCTGTCAGAGCCGTGCACAGCAGACCAACCTTGTCCCGTCCATGTCTGACTGTGTGACCAAGGGTTTTTGACGAGGAGCCTGCGATTTGAGGGATCCAGATCCTGCACAGCATAATCATGCTCTCCTACGAGTCCCATGATATTCTCCTCTTCTGTAGAGACGTGGCCTGTGCCGAGTGTGATGACGACATCCCCATCGTCATAAGCTGTCTTGATCCTGTTCCATGTCTCGTGTACGTCAAAGTCCTCCCTGTCTCGTACCAAGTCATTAGAGGCCCCTTCAACATGTCCAAAGGGGGACCGTACCTTTGAAGGAATAATTGCTCGGGGATCCAGCCGGTGAGGACCCAGAGATCCGTTCCCGAGTTGCTCCCAGGAAAGTCATAGCCACCCCGTACTTTGAGGTAGGCCTTCTCGAGCAAAGCCGGCCATAACAACCGCGGATTGTGCCGATTCGTGACAAAGAGAGCTCGATCAGTTCCCGAAGCGGGAAGCCTGTCGTCTATGGTGACTCGTCGAGCGCAACCGTTAAAGTTCAGCCGAAAGATATACTTCCCGGAAGGAGAGAGCTTAGGCTGTCCTCTTGCGTGGTCGAACGGATGCATTATCTTTGAGAGGATCTTTGGCACTGTGTTAATCCTAGCCATCATTCTAGTACGATGCACGCTTGACGTACTGCATGTTTTCCAGTCCAGACCTTCGCGGCAGCAGAAAGACTAGCGACGACCGAACAGTCAGTCGTTATGTCTTGCGCCAAGTCGAAGCGCGTGCCTTGGGTCATGAGAATGTCATCTTGGCCGGCGGCGAAGGGTCCGAACAGCTCGTGTGGCCTTTGCCATGCCGAAAAGTTGGCCAGTTGGGTCTCGGAAAGCGGGAATGCAGTGTCGTCGCTAGCCCTCGCGTTAGAAATCGGCCGCCCAAATCCGTCTTCTCCAACTGCATATGTGGGATCGTAGAGGCTCACACGTATGGCGCCCGATCGGGTCCCAGCTGGAACTGCGCGTCTGGAGGATCGTCACTCCAAGGGGGATAGTAGCTTCCGTGGAGTCGTGAGGCGCCGCGCAGTATATTGAGGCCGTCTGTGGGTGGTGACGCCGGCGAGGCCGTCAGCTGCACTTTGAGCTGTTCGGCGTGTGCGATGAGCTGCTTGCATCTGCGGCGAAGTCGGGCTGCATCATCTTTGGCAATCCCCTTCTCCGCAGCAGCTCGCATGTACAGCTCGGCCGCTTGTATGGCATAGTCCAAGGCTTTTTGGCCAGTTGATGTTGCGAGCAGAGACTCAACGTCCTGGAGACGAGTCGACTGTGTCAGCACAGAAGTTGACTCCTGTATCCCTCTGGAGCCTTCAAAGGGAGCTCACCTTTGCCCTCCTCTCCATGCCTTATGAAAGTGGCATCATGGCATCACACAGGAAGCCCGTTGATCGGTAGCAGTGACAACACGCAGGGCAGAGAAGACGAGGGTCCGAGTGGGTTTGAGCGAGCATGCACCTAACGGATATGGCTGCTACCTAATGGCTTGCACCATTAGTGTCCCGTGGGCAAGTACAAATGCAAATGAGAGAGGGAGGTATAGAGCCAAAGCTGAAATGGAGGCCCGTTGGTAGTAACACGAAGCTATGAGGTTACGGAAACAGAGGCGCAGCAGCTCAGCTCTCTACAGTATGGCCCCATATTAGACGGCTCATGACTAATGCCGACCGCTCAGGACAGCCGGAGGACAAACCATCAATCGGGGCTTGGATGTTCCTACACAAATAGCTCTACATCCTATTCTAAACCAGCTCGTCTATGTCGTCTCTAAAATCTGCGTGAAGCTGAGATAAAATGTAGAAAGGTTTCATGGCCTTTGGCGGTCGCGTTGAGCTACCGGAGAGCTCCAAACATCCGTGCGTGGTCTCGCAGCTACTGTCGGCACTGCTTATTGACATTCGGAAGCTCGCCATCTTCTTTTGCTTCTTCAAAGCAAAAACCCCTACTTCTCGCCTTGCGCGATACGAAAGGATCCGGTCCGACTTTCTCCTCTGAGAAATCAAGCTCACTTCATCACTGGTCTCCGAGCAAGTTTCGTCTTCCGCATCGATAAGCTTCGCAGACGTGATCGCAATGCCTTCACCTTGGCCTCGGTTAGAGCTTTGCTTGGGGCTGGGCAGCACCCATTCGCTAATTCCCTCTTCCCATCGCCACCCTGAGAAGATGGTGCTGAACTTTGCGTTGCTCGGCGTGGTGCCGGACAGGCTCTCCGCAAAGGTCAGGTCACGGAGATCCTCGGTTTTCTGAGCAAGCATAAAGGCAACGTCTTTCCGGAGCCCGTGGCCGAACCACTCGGGCAGCTTTCGACGATCCAGGTTTGAACAGACGTCAGAGAGGAGTTCCTGACCCGAGGCTGCGCTGCTGCGCCGGCGACATTGAATGATGGCACACAAGAGGATGACTGTCTGTTGATATTGGACGCCATTGTTAGCAACCGCGTCGATTCTATGAGCCATGGTCTCGAACTCCTCTGAAACTCGTCTTTTGAAAGCCGGACTCGCCAAGTCGGACTGCGCCACTGCGAGGTAGCGTGCAAAGACGAGCAGAAAGGAGGCATTGTCGGGAGGGCTTTTACGGCTCCTATACCGTGCAATAAGTGAGATGCTGCATTCAAGCACATGGACCAACCGTCTCCACGCTCCCTTTCGTTGCTCCCGTTCTCCAAGAACAATTTGCGCCTCCAAAGTTAACGCTGCGACCGCCAAACCAGCCGCAACGCGGATGAGAGTCTGTTCAATAGCACAGCAGTCACTGGCTTTAGGTCGTTTGCCCCGGGCGAGGGTCCATATAGCGATACACATGAATTCCACAATGTGTGGCTTCGCGTTTCCAGAGGTTAAGCCCTCGAGGCTGGAGATCCAGAAACCAGAGAAGGCTCGTGAGGAAATTGAGACTGATGAGAGTAGTCCCTTGTTGATCAAGCCAGAAACGCACTCAAAGATGGAACCAGGTATCTTCTTTCCCTTCAATGAATCCAAAAGCACCAATACCGTTGACCGTTCCCTACTCTCGCCGAGGTGAGTCGGCCTGGGTCGGAGCTCGGTAGCTTGGCGTCTACTACTCGAGGCCGCCAGCTGAGCAGCCTCCTGACTGCCGTTCAGATGGACGCAGAGCCGCACGAGAAGGTTGCAAAACTGTGGTTTGAAGAGTCCATCAGAGATGGCATTGGATAGCAGGTGTACAGCTTGAGAGCGAACCACAAGCCTTAAGGGGCGCCATCCAGAACTAGGCGACCCCAGAGCTTCCAGTTGGTCAAACAGATCCGAAGCTGCATCAGAAATGCCCCATATCGACTTGACACCGCTATCTTTCAGCTGTTTCCGATCCCACGCATCTATATCCGCTATGCAGTCTGGAACTTTGCGCAAGCACATGGCAAGTAATGACTTGCCGCGAGCATGCTTGCCTTGGAGGGCCGTGGAGTGTAACAATCGGTTCAGCCAGTGGAATATTGCTTCGTAGATGCGATGTATGTCGCTGGGGACGTGTCGACGGATTGAATGGAGTTCATCAGCCAGCTCAGGCGGGACAGAGTCCAGTAAGCCATATTCGATCTCGACGTTCTTCGCCGGCGTGTCGATTTGGTCTCGAATCTTGCGCCACACGGGCGTACGGAAGTCGATTGGCTCGGACGTCGGAGACAGGCTTCCCAGCTTCATGGCGCCCAAGGTACGGACGGGCCGCGGAGGAGTCGTAGCCGATTTGTCTGGCGCAGGAGCCGCTCGCTTTGTCCTCTGGCCGTATGTGCAGCGGACGCGCTTCACCGTCGAATCTTGGGCATGGTCCGAAGCTCGTTTGGATCCGGTCGGCAGCGCGGGGTTTTCATCTGCTATCAGGCGTCGAAGGCTGGCCAATCGAGACTGAAGCTGGCGAAGCAGGCGTTGGCACCGAGCGGCGGTCCATGGCTGCGAGCTGTCCAGATCCGTGCCTCTCGGCCCCGAGGATGATCGCGACTTGGTGCCAAGGCGTTGAGATGAAGGCACAGCTTGCGCCGACGGATCCATATAAGATAAACAACAACAAGAAGCGACTCTCAAAAAAAAGGAACGAGATAATACTAATAATTATCAAATAAGGCAAAAAGGAAGATAGAAACAACGAAGCAATTGTCTATCGCAGCATCTCGGCATGTCGTGTGTCAATGAGTGACGCTTCGCAGGAGAGGATAGCCCTCTGTTTACTTTCTTCCCGTTTCGCTCTAGAGCCGAGCCGGGCCAAAAATGCGCGGGTCCATAACTTGTGGGGTACCAGCCCAAGCAGCCTCACGCCTGTAAAAACCGTAGCCGAAGCATGTACTGCCCATGTACCCCGCAGCTCCGAATTGCCGGCCCGTTGCCAAATTTTTTCTTTTTTTGTGCCGGCCGGCCTGGAGACTGACTGACTCTTTTGCAAACCAATTCCTCAGGACGTCCCAGTCATTCCCGCCCAATTCTTAAATGACTGGTTTCTCTCTTCTCTCTCGAGTACCTCGTCGTTAACCGTGCCCGCTTTCTCGACTGTCCCCCCCTTGTACGACAATGGCGGCCGAAGCACAAGCAGCTGCGTCTCCCTCTCCAGGTAAAGAGGCCCCGAGTCTTACACGGTCATTGTCGACAAACCAGCTGACGATGCACCCGCCACATCCCTGTAGCTCATGCTGTCGACGAGACTCCCGACAACGCCATGTCTGCTCCCGAGAAGGCCGTGACCGAAGGGGAGGCCGAGGCCGAGGCCGAGGCAGATGCCGATGCTGCAGCTGAAGGTAATGGTGCTCTGCTGTCGAGGTGTGCGATTGGGTTGTGCTCGTTACCTGACATTGGGATGCTGTTATATAGCTATCTTGAACCTCACGATCGTCCTTCCCGATCCCGAGGCCGAAAAGCTGCATATCATGGTGGGCATTGGACCGTTCCGGCCATATCCAACTCATACCTTCTATTGACACGGCTTGTAGGTATCGTCTCAGGAGCAAGTTCACGAGGTTCGACAGTCCATCATTGATCTGCCGGCGGCCTTCCAGTATACCTGCTTCCACCTCGAGTTCCAAGGCCAGAAGATCAATGACTACATACCATTGGCCGAGATCCCGGATCTTGGCACCGAGCCGGAGTTTCGCTTGGTGCCGGACCCGTACACCGAGAAGGAGGCCCGTATCCATCTGGTAAGGATTCGGGAGCTCATCGGCGCCGCGGGCAACCGCTCCGATGCCGCACATGGCATCCTGCCCGGGCTGTCGCTGTACGAGTCTGTGACCAAGAAGCTGTCGACTGAGGCTGAGGGCAGCGAGGAACAGCCTCTTGCCAAGGACTATGACTTCCAAGCCACCCCCTCGATCACCGGCCTTGTCCCCGAGCCCCTTGAGCCGGCGCCCAAGACGGTCAAGATGCTGGCTCTCTCATCGTGGAACCCTCCGCCATGCCATTTGCAGCAGCGCGGACACCTGCTCTACCTTGTCGTAACCACCAATGAGGGAGAACAGTTCCAGGTCACGGCGCACGTATCTGGCTTCTTTGTTAACAAGTCCTCCAACGCCAAATTCGACCCTTTCCCGCGTCCTGCCCCCAAGGGGCAGTCTTCCCACTCCCTGCTGAAGCTCATTGAGCTGCTCTCGCCCTCCTTCTCCAGCTCCTTCGAGAGCCTCCAGGAATACAACAGCAAGAGGGATCCGCTGGCTACGTTCCAAATCACTAACGCGATCCCCAACTCACCCTGGGCTGTGCCGCCCCCTACTTCGGCTCTTTGCACACACACTCCCGATGTCACGAGACCGCAGGAGACGTATCTCCTCGCGGGCGTAGACAACACAGATACTTTGCGCGATTGGAATGAGGAGTTCCAGTCGGCCAAGGAGCTGCCGAAAGAGAGCGTACAAGACCGAGTCTTCCGTGAGCGCCTGACCTCGAAGCTCTTCGCAGACTACAACGACGCTGCCGTCAAGGGCGCCGTGTTGATCGCCCACGGAGACATTGCGCCCCTCAACCCAACAGAGACCAGAGATGCGCAGATCTTCGTCTACAACAACATCTTCTACTCTTTCGGAGCTGACGGCGTCGGCACCTTTACCTCCGAAGGCGGCGATGAGGCGGCGAGGGTTGCCACAGGAAAGGATGTCGCAGGTGTGCAGCTGGTCAACCAACTGGACATTGACGGCCTCTTCACGCCCGCCACTGTGGTTGTTGACTACTTGGGCAAGCGCATTGTCGGCCAGAGCATAGTTCCTGGCATCTTCAAGCAGCGCGAGCCTGGTGAGCACCAGATCGACTATGGCGCGGTAGATGGAAAGGACGTTGTGGCGATTGACGACCGGTTCACCACTCCCTTTTCTCAACTCTCCAAGGCTCTCAAGGTGAAGCCGCACCCTGTTTGGGACAAGGATGGCAAGAGATTTGATCTCGAGGCGAGCGTGGAGACCAAGGGTTTGATGGGCACAGATGGACGCAAATACGTCCTCGACCTCTACCGAATCACGCCTTTCGACATCGCTTGGCGGGAAGAGACTTCGGCTGCGGACGATCAGGCGGGAGCGGCCGAGTACCCACACAGGATGACGGTCCTGCGACCAGAGCTGGTGGAGTCGTTCGGCCGCTACCGAATGAAGCAGTGGATTGACGCCGAGCTGGCTCGCCGTGCTCAGCCCAAGTCAGGAGACGCCTCGGCCGAGACCTCTACCGAAGCAAAGGAGGAGGCTTCCCAGGAGGCTTCCAAGGACGAGGCCAAGGACGAGACCAAGGATGAGGTCAAGGACGAGGCCAAGGAAGAGAAGACCGAGGCTGAGAAGACGGAAGCTGGCGAGGCAGCCGAGAAGTCTCAGCCCAACCTTTCCGACTTCAAGTTCGCCCTCAACCCCGACGCATTCAGCGGCCAGGTCCCCATTACCGATGAGGAAAAGGCCGAGCTGGAAGCCGACGAGAAAGAGGTCAGGGCGGCAGGAGAATACCTGCGCGACCGAGTGATTCCTGAGTTCCTGCGCGAGCTCATCGATTCGGACATTAGCTTCCCCATGGATGGCCAGTCCCTCGGCCGCATCCTGCACAAACGGGGTATCAACATTAGGTACCTCGGAAAGATCACCACGCTTGCTACCAACGACCGACTTCGCTGCCTGCGGGAGATTTGCATTCAGGATATGGTTGCTCGTGCTTTCAAGCACGTTGCCGCCAACTACCTTCGGTCTCTCCCCATGCCATTTGCGCCTTCTTGCTTGTCGCATCTCTTGAACTGCCTGCTGGGCCATCGGTTCAACTCAAAGCCCACGGCTAATGTTGACCAGACCTTCCGGGAGCTGTACCCAGACGCCGACCTTTCGTTCGAAGCCGTCACGCCCGAGTCCCTCCGAGAGCAGATTGAGCAGCAGGTTCTGAAACGCTTCCGATACCAGCTTGGCGCGGAGTGGTTCAACGAGGTCCGTCCTGTGCAGCTGCTCCGTGACATCTGCATCAGGGTGGGCGTCCAGGTCGTGGCCAAGGACTATGCTTTCGAGAGTGGTGCCGCTGCCGCCGCGCCCGCCAGCGCTGCCCAGCCAGAGCAGGTGAATGGCCAGGCGACCAGCGAGACCAAGAGCAAGAAGAAGAAGAAGGCGGCGGCAAGAGAGAGCTCACCCACAACCCCGCCGGTATCTGCGCCCGCCACCACCTTCACTCCCGACGATGTGATCAATGTCGTTCCGGTGGTCAAGCATTCGTGCCCTCGAAGCTCGCTTGCGGAAGAGGCGCTCGAGGCTGGACGAATCTCCATCCTCCAGAACCAGAAGAAGCTCGGACAGGAGCTGTTGCTGGAATCCCTGTCCCTTCACGAGCAGATCTACGGCATCCTCCACCCAGAGGTCGCAAAGGTCTACAACAGCCTCTCGATGCTGTACTACCAGCTGGACGATAAGGAGGTGGCCGTTGAGCTGGCACGCAAGGCCATTATCGTTTCCGAGCGCACGGGCGGTGTCGACTCGGCCGAAACGCTGCTCAACTACCTGAACCTCAGTCTCTTCCTGCATCAGATTGGCGACAGCAAGTCGGCCCTGGGCTACTCCATCCACGCGCTCAAGCTGTGGAAGATCATCTACGGACCCGGACACCCCGACTCCATCACGACCCTGAACAACGCGGCTGTGATGCTGCAGGGCGTCAAGGCGTACCACGAGTCCCGCCTCTGGTTCGAGGAGTCCCTGCGCGTGTGCGACTCCGTCTTTGGCAGGCAGTCCATCAACTCGGCCACTCTGCTGTTCCAGCTGGCGCAGGCCCTCGCGCTCGACCACGACTCCAAGGCGGCCGTCAACAGGATGCGTGAATCATACAACATCTTCCTTGCCGAGCTGGGCCCGGAGGACAAGAACACCAAGGAAGCCGAGAACTGGCTGGAGCAGCTGACCCAGAACGCCGTCTCGATCGCCAAGCACGCCAAGGATGTGCAAGCCAGGCGCCTGCGTTCAGGCATCCGGTTCCCCGTGGCGACGGCAGCACAGTCCGCAGGCTCAGCACCGCAGCGTGGAGCGGCGTCCCAGATCGACTCCCGCAGCATTGACGAGCTTCTCAAGTTCATTGAGGGCACTGACGCGTCCAAGACGGGATCGAAGAAGCGACCCGGACGCGGAAACCCCAAGAGGCGAGGAGCCGCCAAATAAGACGCTACTACCGATGAGCGAGCAGATGTCAAAAACGGGGAAAGATTTTTTTTCTGATGAAACTCGAATGTGAATCATATATGTTAACGAGACGTCCATGGTTTTTTCATGAATGGGTATGGGAAACACGGCTCTCCTCAGGACGAAAAAAAGCGACGGTGGCTGAGTCGAATTTCTTCTCCCCGTGAATGTATTATATAGTGTTCAGGAGCATTTATAAAAAAAAAGAAGAAGAAGAAGGCGGAAACAAGCAAGGGCCAAAATGTACATCTACCACCATATATAGGTTGGCTTCCAGGCCGTGGGAAGCAGGCGATGAAAAGAATACCTCACTCATTCACGTACATATAATATTTCGTCTCGTTGTGACAGCTTGATTATATCCTCCTTTCGCCTTTTGAAGGTGTCGACCAAAAGGATGAGCGGCTACGATACCAAGCAGGTGGTTCCAGCGAGACCAGATATGAGAAAACAAAACACGGACTCAATTCATCAGAAAGTTGGCCGCCTATGAACCAGGTATCACACACTCCCCTTGACCCTTACCTTACCTTGCCAGCCATAACACCAAAAAAAGGGAACACATAAACAGAAAGCAGAAAAGAAAACAGGAGAAAAAAAGAC
>LFMI01000600.1:73695-89309 GCA_001050175.1 Trichoderma parareesei | reverse complement strand
TTTTTTTTTTTTTTTCTTTTTTAAAAAAAAAGGTAAGAAGGCATCAGTCATCCCCCTTGTACTTCCACTCAGCGTTTCTATGCAAATGATAGTCCCCAGAGAGGATGCTCTTCCAGATGCCGTACAGCCCGCCGACGGGCCACCTGCTCTTGAGCGACTTCTTCCACATCTGGCGCTCCTTGCGGCTGGCGTCGACGTCGATGCGGACCTTGTCGTAGACGGAGGGCAGGGTGGTGGCCGAGTACTTTTCCCGGAGGGCGGCGTACCAGTCCTTGTCGTAGACGCGCCAGAACTCGTCCTCGGAGTAGTACGTGTGGGCGTAGAGCCACTTGCGGCCGCCGAGCTGGACGAGCTTGTCCTCGAGGGCGCGGTTCTTGGCGATGAAGGCGTCGTGGTCCTCGGGGCCCCAGCCCCAGACGCCAATGTTGAGCATGGGCTGGGGCACGAGGTCGGCGCCGACGGCCTCGGTCTGGCAGGTCGGGTGGAAGGTCGGGTTGGGCGTCTCGCGCAGGGGGCACAGCCAGAGGGGCCAGATGCCGAACTCGTCGGCGGTGTAGTCGACGAACTCGGCGGCCTTGTCGTAGGGGATGGCCAGGTCCTGGACGACGAAGCGGGCCGACTCGCCGCTGGCGTGCAGCGCGCGGTAGAGCATGCGCGTGTGCATGAAGTCGTCGAGGAACCAGCGCCAGAAGTCGGTAAAGGGCACGTACTTGAAGTAGGTGAAGCCCTGGGCGCCGACCCAGAAGCCGGCGCGGTCGTAGCGGAACAGGTACTCGGCCAGCGGGATGTAGTCGGTCACGGGCGGCTGCTGCTCGCCGGAGGAGGCGTGGCGCGTCTTGTCCTGGACGTGCAGGTAGAACCAGGGGTCGCGGGCGTGGCTAAAGGTCTGGACCTGCTGGCCGTCGGGCTTGTCGTCGGTCATCTGGCCGGTGATGACGACGCCGTGGTCGCGCGAGAAGAGGATGCCGTCGACGTAGTCGTTGCGCGGGTCCTGCGTCTCGGCGCGGACGCGGGCGGCGGCCTCGGCGACGCTGTGCGTGCGGTGGTACGTGGTGCGGACAAACTTGCGGGCCTCGACGAGGTTGAGCTCCATGAGCGTCGTGATGCCGAGGGTGCCCACGGCGCCGGCCGCGCCGCGGAACAGGTCGGCGCGCTCGTGGGGGGACGCGCGCACGACGTCGCCGTTGCCCAGCACCATCTCGACGTAGTTGACCGTGTCGTTGAAGAAGCCGTGGCGGAACGAGCTGCTCTCGCCGGCGGTGCCCGCGAAGCCGCCGCCGGCCGTGATGCCGGGGAACTCCATGACGACGGGCGGCACCAGGCCGTGGCGCAGCGTCGCCTCGACCAGACGGTCCATGGGCACGTTGGGCTCGACCAGGGCGGTGCGCGCCCCGCGGTCCACGGCCAGCACGTTGCCCAGGCTGCTGATGTCGACGGCGCGGTGGCCGGGCCCGGGGCGAGGCCGCGTGCTGTTGGTCGACCCGTGGAAGATGCGGTACGGCTCGCCGCGCTCAAAGTAGCCGCGCACCGCGCCGGCGATCTTGGTCACGGCCTGCTTGTGGCGCTCCATGACGGCCCCTCCCCTTTTGTTTTTTTGGGTGCCCTGGTGTGCGGCTGGGATCGGGAGGAGGGAGGGGAGGGGGGGAGGTGAAAGGTGAGGGCTGGTGATGGGAGAGAGATGGTGTTGAGAGCTAAAGATGAGATTCGATATGTCGCTAATCGTTCCAAGGTGAACAGCCAATGGGGGGGCGGCATGGCGGGGAAAGGCTTCAGGGTCCACGGCAGAGCTAACAAGGTACATGTACTTAGGTACTTACTTGCTTAAGGTACTATAGTAGAGGGGAATTAGAGCTCTCCAGCCAATTTACTACTACTAAGTTATGACATACATCATCAATGAAGAGCAGGTGAATTGATGCATGGGTTCATGATCTATACCTCATATCATATATTGGTATCAATACTAGGTGATGAGGAAAGTATACATCCATCTCGGAATCACAGCCTCGCCGTCCATTCCGTCTTGAGCCCAGCCTTCATCGCCACAGACGCCTGCACGTCCTCCAGGCTGTCCTCCAGGAGCTCCTCGAATTTGAGGCTCGTCTCCTCCAGCGTCCGAGCCTTGATGCTCGTTGCGCTGGTCTCAATCGACGTCGGATCTTGCACCGAGCGGCGAATGAAGCTGGCCCAGCTCTCGAAACAGCGCCGAGAGGCAGGGGCATGAGACAGGAACAGGGCAAAGACGTGCGGCATCGCCTCGTACTCTTCAAAGACCAGAGGAACGCCGTCGGCAAAGAGCTTCATTGCCAGCGCCTTGTCCTCATACGCGAGAATCTCCCAGCCCGTACACATCCATATGGGCGGCGATCCCTCCCAGCTGCGGCTCATGAGGAGCGTCGCCAGCGGATGCGCGACCATATCGTCATCGACGTAGATGTGCTTCCGCGGGGGGTTTGCCGGCCATATATCACATGGCGGGATCCTGGCCATGGCATCGGGCCGCGGCTTGGGCAGGTAGTCGAAGGGGTGAGGGTCTTCCCCTTGCCATGATGGCGAGCTGTGCGTGATGTCGAGCCAAGGCGAGGCGCAGGAGACGCCGGCGGGCAGAGGGACTGTACGTGACTCGCCGTACCACTGCACGCGAGTGCTTTGGCGGCGCAACTCAAGAATGAGCTGCAAGAGGGCGAGGGCCAAGTTTCCACCGGCGCTGTATCACACACGGAAGATGTCAGTGACACGTCGCCCTTGACATCCAGGTATTAACAACAAGTGAGGTGGTGATAAGAATAGTAGGTACATAGGTAGTCTCGCACAAAGAAGCGTTGCACAGCATGATGCTATTGATGGGGGTGCTACCAGTACACTTGCCCGGTTCCGTGCAACGACCTTCTTCATTCGAGACATAGTACCTATATAGATGAATATCTAGATCTAGAGCAACATACCTGTCTCCCGCAAAAACGACATGATACGGCTTCACAGCCTCGTGGTAGGCATCCGGCGGCGGATACAGCAGCGTCAAGTACGAGACGAGCGCATCGAGCAGCGCGCTCGGAAACGGATCCTGCGGCGCCAGGCGGTACCGCACGGAATAGCATCGCCCGCCCGTCAGCTTGGCCAGCCTCTTGACGACGTGGCGGTGCGTGGCCGGATCGCAGAGGTAGTACGCGCCGCCGTGGAAGTAGAGCACCGTCGTCGGCTCGCGGCACTCCTTCATCATGGCGCGGTACTTGTCGGCCTCGGACATGGCGGGCAGGGGCTCCCTCTTGGAGGCTGCGGCTCTGTATCCCGTCCATTCGGCTTGGACGGGGGTGAGCTGGGGGACTCTAGTGGTGGTGGTGGTGGTGCTTTCGCTGCTGCTGCTGTTGGGATGCGGATATCTCGTGCTCTCAACGACTCGGAGCAGCGCGTCTCGGATGTCCGTCTCTGGAGGCGGTGGCGAGGCGTATAAGCTGATCCATATCCTCCCCTTGATCTCGGTGTTGCGCGTGGTGAGCTTCTGGGCGTAAGAGATTGGTCGTGGAGTGGACGGCGTCAAGAGGGCGCGTAGGAAGGAAACCACCAGGTTGGACTGCAGATCGACGTATTTGGCCGGTTCGGAGAGCCTTAATGCGTGAAGAATGGCTACCCGCGTCAGGAGAGGGAGCTTGGCCAGTATGAGGAGGAGCAGTCTGAAGTTGACGGCGAGGCGGGAGGCGGGAGATGGTGATGAAGGGGCTGCGATGGCAGAAGCCGAGGCTGGAGGAGTCTCGTCCATGTTATGTGTGCTGAGAAGGGGGGTCAAAAAGAGGAGGACTGAAAGATGGAGGAATGAGGGATATGATGAAGCCACAAAGATGTCTCTATAGCGTCAGCGGGTAGAAGGCTGTGGATAGGGATGAAGGAGTTTGTTTATAGAGGGTTGAGCGATGAGGTCGAGGCGAGATCGACGCTGAACCGCCAACATTGAGGTGGTATCAGATGCTACATGTAGCAAAGGCAGACACGTGCTGCTACAATGAGGAGAAGCCAGGCATTCCAATGATACATGTACAAACAACAATGCTAGGAAATACGAGCGGCATGATGAGGGCAAGTCGTTTGTTTGAGACACGACCATTCCTGTAATTACATGTACCTACATGTGCGTGTATTCGATATTCCATATTCGGTCTCCTCTCTGAAATGCCCCCTTAAAACAAGACGTCTATGATGTCAATTGCCTAGGTGAGCTTCCATTGAGCTTCAGTGATTTAATGGCTGAAATTAGCGTCTGTCTTTAGTGAGCAACCAGCGGGAACAATAAGCCCGAGCCTCGGCCCGTGTCTCACTGTCCACACAGTCTAGGTAAATACAACTACAGCTCATCACTCACAACTCGTCTGTCTCTATCCACGTCAAGAATCACGGCCTCGACTCTCCTTATACATGTGCCATGGAAATCACGAGGCTCTCGTCATTCCGCTCGAGGTAATAAACAAGAAACGAGATCCAGTTGATATTAAATTACATAAAGAAAGTGCAACGCTCCCGGGCCGTTATCCAATTGATGCTGCTGCATTGTCCCTTTATATCCACACGTAGCGCAACGACATCCGCAATCTGGTCCCAAACCGTACATACAATGCATGGCGAAAATTCAAGGCAAGCAAAGAATCATCTACGAGCTGCCCGCAGCCGCCTCGGCCGGTGCCTTTTCAGCCTCCTTGCCCGACGACGATGACGACGATGCCGCTGACGAGGCAGCTGCTCCGGCAGTCTGGTTAGCCATGGCCATCTGCCATGCTGGGATCGATGCCTTGCCGGAGCCAGACGGTCTGCCAAAACTGCTCCTGGACGGACCCTTGGCAATGTCGGGCTTTGGCGTGGTGCTCGTCTCCGTCGCGCTCTCATTGGGCGACTGGGCGGCTACTGCTGTGGGCGGCGACGCCGTTCCGCTGGTGCCGCTGTTGGCACCATTCGTCCCGTTGATGCCGTTGATGCCGTTGGCGCCCCGGAAGTAGCCGCTCGAAGCGGTGGGATTGGACGCGGCGTTCATCCTCTGTGACACGAGCGTCTTGAGACTCGTCAGTTCCGTGTTGATTTCGGCAAGGCGATTGTCGGTGATCTCCTTTTGGTTGTTCATGGCCCTCGGAATGGCGTCCTTGAGGCCCTGCACTTCGTCGCGAATGCGCTGCGCGTCGTCCTCGCGGCGCTTGTTGGCCGTCTTCAGCTCCGCCATGATCGTCTCCAGGTCCGCCAGCGTCACGTCCAGCCGCTCTGTCCGCTGCTTCTCTGCATCCTTCAGCGCCTCCGTGTCCTTGGACAGCTGCTCGACCAGAGCAAAGGCTTTGTCAAACTGCTCCTCGATCGACTTCTTGTCCTGCTCCAGCCGTTCAGGGGTAGGCGGCGCTACCAGGGGGTATACGTATCGCTGTTGTCCATTAGTCAGTTACGAGCATGGCCACAGACGCGCGCAATGCTAAAGTCGTACCTTGCCCAATGAGAACAGACCGTAGCTGACTCCTCCCACCACGGTTGCCATGATGAACCAGTCTCTCCAGTCCCTCTTGGGGGTCGCGGCAGGCGGCTGCCATGCGTATTGGGGGTAAGGCTGGTAGTACTGCTGAGGGGGGCCCTGAGGAGGACCTGGAGGCGCGGCCGCGTAGGGTGTTCTAGGAGCTACCGCGCCGCTGCCCCCGGCTCTGGCGAGAGCGGCATCGATCTCCTCTTGTGTCAGGTTCTTGGTTCGAAGGAAGGATATCTTGTTTTCGATGGACGATGCTGCGACGCTGGGGTCTTGCAGGACTGCTTCGAGTATTAGTATATCGTATTCTGTATCAGGACGCGGTGAGGTAAAAAAAAAACGGGGTGCCGGATCGAAACTGACATTGCGCCTAGAGAAAGTGGTCATCAGCAAAGGGATGAATGAAAACGGGAGCCGTCTGTCGCGAAGACATGGAGCGGATGACTTACTGCTGACGCCACGATTTCCTCGCGTATCGCCATGGCGGCGGCTTCTCAGAATGCGTCTAACAGAGCCTGAAGAGGCCCAGGGAAGATCAAGTCGCCAGAAGGGACGGAAGACGCAAGTTCGGGGGCGCTGGCGATGGATGCTGACAGAGAGGCAGAGCAAGAGATGAAGCTCGGTAATATGTGGTGGAACCCCGGGATGGCTGAGCGCGAGCCGCAAAAGGTCAATGCCAAAAACACGGCTGGGCCGAGGCAGTGGTACGTACCTTCATAACTACCTGAGGTAGTACCTTTCAGCTGAATCATTTCAGGTCGCTGCTTCCAGTAGGTAGGTAGATCCTGGTCTGTCACGTGCTTCCGACGTCTCAGACTCAAGACTCAAACTTGGAGCCTCAGCCGCGCTAGTCCGCTCTCGGCCAATCAGGCCTTTGTTTACTTTCTCACCGAGCAACCCGCCTTATCGCTTTCCCACTCCCCCCCAATTCTCTACGGCCCCACGAAAGAACTTCCAGCCTTGTATGTGCCCAAATCCGCCTCGTCGACAACGGCCGCAATTTCCATCTTGCGCCGTCGAGAATTGATCGCCAAACGCGCCGAGGATCGCTCCTCAGCTGCTCGATCATTGCCGCACAAGCACGGCCGACGACGGAATGTCTCAGGACACGAACCTCTGGAGCGTCCGCAGGAAACGAGAGGTAGGCTAAAAGCTCCCCCCCGTCGCCTCTGTCGCAAGAGCGTCGGCATCCGGATCATGGTCGCCTGTGGCGCGCAGGCATCGTCCCGCTGACAGACAGAACGGCACAGACGCTGGGCGGCCTCAGCACGAACAGCGGAATCCCCGCGCCCGGGTCGACGATGAAGCGCTCGAACCCGAACCAAGGCCACTCCGGCTACGGCGCCGGCCACGGCCGCTCCATGTCGGGATCTAGGCACTCCCTGGCCTTGACGCGTCCGAACCAGCCCATGTTCCAGCGCGCCTCCTCTGGCGCAAGCCTCGCCGACCTTGGCCTGTCGTCGGTCAAGCGCACCTCGTTCCAGCAGCCCCGGGCGACGTACACGCCGTCCGCCTTCACCCCAGCGGCCGCGCGGCCATCGACGGATGCCGACAGGCGCAGCAGCGTATATCGTCCGCGGCAGTCGACGGTCGGCCCCGTCAGCCACCAGAGCTTCTTCCAGACCACGCCGCAGGCAGCGGGAGTGCCGCGCGATCCACGGCCGCTCAGGGACCGAGCCTTCCAGGCGCGAATCGCCCAGGAGCTCATGGACTACATGGTTCAGCACAACTTTGAGATGGAGATGAAGCACTCGCTGTCGCAAAACATCCTGAAGTCGCCGACCCAGAAAGACTTCAACTACATGTTCCAATGGCTGTACCATCGGATCGACCCCAGCCACAAATTCCAGAAGAACATCGACCAGGAGGTGCCGCCCATTCTCAAGCAGCTTCGGTACCCGTTTGAGCGCAGCATCACCAAGAGCCAAATTGCCGCTGTGGGTGGGCAGAATTGGAGCACTTTCCTTGGGCTGCTGCATTGGATGATGCAACTGGCAAAGATGCTCGAGGGCTATGCGAACAATCAGTATATGGATGCCTGTCTCGAAGCTGGCGTTGACGTGACTGGCGATCATATCATCTTTGCCTTTCTGAGCAATGCCTACCGCGACTGGCTCGCCATGGACGACGACATGGGCGATGAGGATGCAGAACGGCTACTGGCCCCCCACGTCGAGGCCATGGCCAGGGCGTTTGAGCAGTCCAACTCGAGGTACACGGCGGAACTCGAGATGCTGGAGGCCGAGAACGAGAGGCTGCTCAAGGAAATCGAGGATCTCGAGAAGTCAACCCCGGACCCTGCCGTCTTGGACAACCATTTCAGAATCATGGAGGAGGATCGCGTCAAGTTTGAGGACTACAACGAGCTTGCCATCCAGCGGTCAGAAAAATATGAGGCTCGTATCCAGGTTCTCCAGGGAGAGCTGGAAAAGCTGATGGAGGAGTTGAAGGAAGCCGACGAAGAGCGGCGCAGGCTTCAGAAAGCTGTCGATGACCAGGGCATTAGCATGCAGGATATTGACCGCATGACTTCTGAACGGGAACGACTGCAGCGGGGTATCGAGTCGGCAGGGCAGCGCCTGGAGGAAATCAAGAAGAAGGTGATGGAAAAGGAGGCCGAGGCCAGCCGAAGACTCGACGAGCTGGAGCGCATGGTCGACAGGTACAACACCATTGCCTACCAGATAGCGCTCATCCCGGCCACGGCGGCCAACGCCAAGGGCAGGGAATATGAGCTGCAGGTGACCCTCAATGGGAGCGAGCCGGGGTCGTCCAACTGGAAGAGCTCCAGCACCACGCACACACCGGCGACCGACCGCCTGCTGATCGATGCTACGACGGGTTATCAGCCAGGACACGTCCTTAACCTGGACCTCAGGGGCTCGATCCGGAGCAGCTTCATAGCGTTGCGCAAAGAGATTGCGGAGCGGCGGAGCGCCGTCATGGACGACATGATGAAGGACCACGACCTCCTGGACGGCATTAAGGAGGCCATCGAGGACAAGCGCAACGAGGTCGAGGCGCTGAACCACCGGGTGAGGGCGGCGGAAGAGGAATACGAAAAGACCAAGGAGGTCGCCACGGCGCAGAAGATGGGATCTGACGCTCAGATTGAAAAGATGGAAAAGGAGCTGTCGAGGATGCGCGCCGGCTTGACGGAGTCTGTGCAGCTGCTCGAGCAGCGCGAGATTAACACGACCATTGAGTGAGTCTGCCCATCTTTTCCTTTTTCTCTCTTCTCTTTTCTCCTCCCTGAGCTTGGCTACCAAAGTCATACGCCCTCATGGAGCATATATATCGAAGCTAACGTAAACGCCAGATACGAACAGCTTGTATTACGGGCCAACTCGTTACGAGAAGAGCTGCACACGGAGATTGACCGCATGCTCAACGACGTCATCAAGTTCAAGATTCATGTGCAAAAGAGCCTGGACGACTACGAGGGCTTCGTGGCGGACGAGCTGGAGAAGGAGCTGGGCGGCGACGAGATGATGGACGAGACCCGGACGCTGCCCGATATATAAACGGGAGCTGTGCTCGACATCAATCGTGTCCTTCTTTCTTGCTTTCTTTTTTTTCTTTTTCCTTTTCTTGCTCTTTTCTTGAAACGGTCTTTGGGATAATGAATTGAGCGCTTGTGCTGATGGATGATGGATGGAGTTTGCTGGTGTTGGGTCTGGTAGACATTGTCTTTTTTTTTTTTTTTTTGTGTGTGTGTGTGGGCAATCTTTTTGTGCATACTTCCTCTGTTGTTTCACATGTCTTTTCGGGAAGATACCACCAGCAGTTGTTTATCCTCCATTGAATGATTGATGACTTGGGACTATTTAATGCATAATCTGGCTGCGTATACTGCTAGTTCTTTTGCTTTGAAATGAAAAGGAAGATCAAATACCAGCTAAAATGGGGCATATTAGGACATATCCAACTCTTCTTGCTGAATGATGGGGTAGAAGAAGGATATACAAGAGCAAACACCACGACGAGGCACAGATGCCTCTTGTCGCGTCTCCTGCTCATCACGACTCCTTGGAGACGCAAAAGGATCAACTAAGCTGCGGCAAGCCCAGTTGAAGCCGGCCAAGACGAGAGCTCACCGCCTCCTCTAATTCATCCGTCTCTCTTGACGTGTTGCTGTCCGCCTCTTGCGGCACAATTGCTTCATCCTCTCCCTTTCCCCCTTTCTCTCTTCGTAGCTGATACGACCACATGCGCACTGTCTGGTCAGCACAAGCTGTGGCAAACTGCCCATCTTGTCCAAATGCCATTGCCCGAATCTCGCTCGTGTGCGCCTTGAGTATTAACTGAAGCTGGCCGGTGGTCCAATCCCAGACTTCAAGATGTTCCAATCCCCCTGTAACGAGATACCTGCCGTCCGGCGAGAGATCCACGCAGGCGGCGCATTGGAGGTTGCCACAGGGGCCCCAGCTTCTCTCCCCTGTCTGCAGGTCGTAGAGGCGGAAAGTACCGCTGCAGCATGCGGCTACGAAGCGATCGTCTGGAGAGATTCTGACGCATGAGATGTACTCGCCCGTGGGAAACTCTCGGACTTTGATCATGGTATGCACGCTGTATACACCGATAGTGCCTTCGCCATGACCGATAGCGAGGTATCGACAGGAGGTGGAGAGATCAAGCAGGGTGACTGGCCCAAATTTCGTATATACACAGCTTGGTATTGTTGAGGCGCTGCCTACGCAGCCATGTTGCGGGATCCCATACCTGATAGGTTGGGTACGTAAGTCAGTCAAACGGTTGTTATATTGATAGGCTGTGCAATTGGGGTGGATTTCCTTACCTGGACGGTATCATCGAATCTGACTACGCCAGTTTGTCCATCAGGGCTGATGCAGAGGCAACGGAGGGGATTGCCAACCCTATCCCATACCCCAGTGGCCTTTGAGCCGGGGAACCGACGCCTCACCCTCCAATTTTCTGTGGACCAGGTCATCATGCTGGAAACGTTGCTTGGCACAAGATCTTTCCCGTCCTGAGCAAAGGCCAGGTAGCGGACGGGGAACTCGTCCTGAGACAGCGTCATCACGCAGTTGATGTCGAAGCTCTGCTCCAGGAGCGGGTTGATGAGGGCATGCCAGCCCTGGCCTGAAATTGTATTCCCTGTCGCTTCGACGTAATTGTCTTCCATATCGTCCTCGTCACTCTTGCTGCCACTCTGGCTCTTCCTCTGCAGTCCCCTCTCGTGCATCTCTAGAAGGATCTGGACCGCAGCCTGGTGATTGTGCGCATGCGCCCATTCAAGCGGTGTCTCACCATAGGGAGGTACAAACAGCTTGTAGATGGATGGGCGGAACAGCATGTTGATAATGTCCCTGTTTCCCTCTTCAATGGCCTAGAACCAGGACTATCGACTGGCGATGCCCAGCAGAAATTATCTAAGCACTCATATAAGAGTCTTCGAAGAACCATGGCGGGTTGCGACTTTTGGAAGGTCAGCGACATGTTGGCGAAGTTGTATCAACAAGAAGAAGAGAATGTTGCTCGGAATCAGGACATGGGGAACATCAAGATATCAAGAGGATTTGCTTCGTATTTATAAGTGTATCTGGAAGTTTGGTGGCTCTGATGCATCTCGTATGGATAAAAGAAGGGAGGGCCAAGATTCTGGCAGTTTGCTGGCAAATGGCAAGGTTTTGTGTTTGTCATGCTCTCTGTTTGCTCCTGTCAAACTCAAGGTTTGTTAGAATTGGACTGATCTGACGATTACAAACAATGTACCGCTGAGGTAGGTACTAGGTATCTAGCAATTGAATGCTCGAAAAGGGTCATTCCAACCAATATTAGATGAAAGTTGGTCACTCAGGGCTTGATTAAGGGGGCAGTTTGCTTGCCATCTGGAACTCGTTGAATATCGTGATACCAGCTGCTCTATATAGATCAAGTCGTGCACCACAGACATGGACAGGATATAGTTAGAACAAGCGGCTCATTATACAGCAATCAATACTTGGAGAGGCTGAAATAGGGGATTGAACTCAGAATGGAAGATGACTTGTGAAAACTTGACTGCTTCATCTGGCTACGTGCGAAGCTAATTCTCCTTGACTCTCGAGTAGACATCAAGGACGAATCGAGGTGGAAGATGAACAAAGATGGACAGAATCTGAATCATTCAGGTCGCATCCTGACCCCCTCTTCTGGTTCACCTCCTTCTGGCCTTGTCACCCCCTTCCGCCCCCTTCGTCTCTTTTGGCTCCTTCGATTCTTCCTACTCCTTTGACTCTTCCGGCTCCCTCGACTCTTTTGCTCCTTCGACTCTTCCGGCACATCCACCGCCTGCGGTATATTCAACCCATCCCCCTTTCCATCCCTTACCCCGTATTTGCCGTCTCCCACCCGGTATGACCATACACGCACCGCCTTCTCTGGAGTAGCCGTCGTGAATCGACCGTTCTTGTCAAAGGCCATGTAACGAATCACCTCGGCATGGGCCACAAGCGTACACTTGAGATGCCCATCTTCCCGATCCCAGAAGCGGACGCACCCATCGTCCGAGGCCCTTACAATCCATCTATCGTCTGGCGTGAACGAGACTGCGGTGGTGTTATGCCAGAGGGTAAGTGAGCAGAATAGCTGCTCGCCCAAGGCCCAATCCCAAACAGAGAGCCCATGATCTCCCGCTATAGCCAGGTATTTGCCATCTGAAGAAAAAGCCATGTATTTAACCCTTGTAGTGTTCTTGATGAGTTGAGGTGGACAACTTTGAGTCTTCTTCAGGTCGTATATGTAAACATTGTTGTATAGACTGTAGCCGGCTGCGGCTACGAATCGGCCATCCGGTGATAGCTTGACACAGTCGATCCCGCCATACCTGGGCAAGTCATAGTCCCTGATCCATCTTCCCTTTTCTACATTGAAGACACGAAGTATGCTTGATGAGTGCTGGAAGCCACACACGAGAATTCGGCCAGTCGTAGAAAGATCGATCGCGCCGACCCAATGGTCGAGCTGCAGACGGCATCGGACTTGCTCTGTAGCAGCGTCACGTACCTAAAGATGGATCACTTAGACGTTTATCTGGGTCGGGGAATCAAGTTGGACGCCTATACTTACCTTGATGACGCTCCCATATGCAGTTGCGACAGTTTGCTCATCGAGGCTGACGCAGGCGCAGCCGATGGAGTCGTCGACCTCGCTTTGCGATCCCTTCCGTGTCTCTGGAGACCGCCGAGCCTCTAGTTCTCTGGCCAGGAAGTGGGAGAATGACGCTGACTCTGGGGATCTGCGGAGAGCGGCAACGCGAAGGGGGAACCCGGGCTTTGAAGTGTCCACAAGCTCGATATCGAAGCTGCTTTGGGGCTGAGGCTTGACGAGGGCGTACCAGTCGTTGCCTCGGATGATGCTCTCCTGTGGCCCTTCGACGTCATCTTTTTCGAGGTTCGCGGGCTCATCGTCATAGCCTAGTAGCTCATGATCATGGTACCGTAACCCATTACGCCCTTCGATCATCTCTCGCCGTAATAGTCTCTCCTGCAGTTCTTCGAGGATCGCGGCGGCAGCCTCGTGGCCGCGTTTCCGAGCCCATTGTATTGGTGTCTGATTCCAGGCCTGTGGAAAGCCGCTGCAGGCGGCTTCGTCCAAGAGGCGGATGATCAGCTCCCAGTCACCCTCTTCAATGGCCAATACCCACGCCGTCTTGTCTTGGTGATCGGATACCCCTTTATCGACACCCCGGTCTATGAGCAAGTCAATCAGGGGCTTGTCGTGCCGACGAACCGCATGGAACAGCGCTGTCTGGCCAAGTTCGTCCCGCTCGTCCATGGAGATTCCGGCCTTTGAGAGCATATCGACGATTCCTATGTGTCCTGCCTTGGTGGCGGCTATCAGAGCATCTCCTCCCAGTTGGGCGACCTTGTGGTCACAATGACGGACCTCGGCCTGTTCAAGTAGACGCGCAACAGCATTGGAGTCCCCGGCTTCTGCGGCTGCGACTAGCTCTGGTCCAACTACAGGGAGCGGGTACATGGATATACTATCCCAAGACCATATCTCTTCTACGGAGAGAAAAGTCGGCATGGGTGGCAATTCTGGAAACGAATATGGGGTCCATTGATGTCCATCGTGATCACACACCTCCTGATCTTTGGAACTGTCATCATCGCAGTCTTCCATGACTTCGTCCTCGGCTTCAAATATAATCTTCGGCAGGGTGTTCACGAGAGAGAGGATCTTCTCGGCCAAGGTCTCGACGATTGAACCGCCCCTTCCAACGGCATCTGTGTACTCGTCCAAAGCCTCGAGGAGCTCTTTGAAAACTGGGAAGGCCGTATCGAGTCTGGCATGGTCGGCGGCTGTGGGAGGTAGAAACCCCCAAGAAACGCCATCAAGGATTCCTTCAGCCCTTTGCATCCAACGGCAGAGTCTCTTGAAGCTCTTGGACAAGAGAAAGTCCACAGACCCCGTATCGCAATCACCGACTGGTGATAGCGAGGGAAATCTGAAGAAACATTGATACGCGAGGATGACGGCCGACATGATGAGACGTGATGTCTGTTGGTGGATGGTTGGTGAGTAGTATGAGAGGGTCAGAGTGTAATGCTGCTGGAATTTGAAGGATAAAAAAGGAAAGCAGCCAGGACATGGAGAAGATTTGACAGGAGATTATAAGTTGCTTAGTAGGTATATGGGCTCCTCGAGTACCTTTAAAAAAAATGATTGAGGGGTGAGAGTCTGGCATTGAGTGTTCCATGTTCTTTGTTTGTTCTAGCCGATTCACGTCTTTTCAAAGGCGAGGTTGTACGGTAATAACAGGCGGCACAGCATTGACAAGTGAGATGCCAACAAAGGGCATTTCTCCTCTAACAATAGAGACAGTCCAGCTTTTGAATTCTGGAAAAGGGGCGAGTGCTTCATTATTGACTCTCTCAGTCACTGAGGCGCTGAGATATCACCAGCTGCAGAATACATGCGTGGCGAGCATACAGGACAGAGACATCAATGAACGGCTCAAACCATGTAGCAATCAAGCTTTGTGAAGGCAGAAGCCAAGTTTTGGGATGGATGACGAAGCAGTTGTCGTGCAAGTATGAACGAAGGGATCTGGAATTAAAACATGTGTGCGCGCGTGTGTGTGTGTGTGTTCAAAGCTACAACAGATCGGGAGGTGCCTGGTCCTGTAGCACCAGAAGGAGATCTTCATTTGATTCGAGTTTCAACAAGAATGAAAGGAAAATCATGTTCTCCTTGTTAATGTCTCTTGAATCTCATCTTGAAAAACTCAGAGTGAATTGAGGCATCAACGCTGAATGAATATGAGGTGAGTGAGATCCACGGTTCAGTGAAAGATGAGTGAAGAGCATGTTCATTAATACAGCTCACAGCCAAAGCAAGTAGCTCGGTGCGGTATTTACGCTGGCGGTCTACTTCGGGCCTCTGCTCCGGTTTTTTCCCTCGCCGTTCCGCCGGTTTGCCGGCATTTGTTGAGTCTCTCGTCACCCCTGCACCTTTTTTTCCTTCTCCCGCTTCTATCGCATTCTCCGGCCGGTGATGCATTTTCTCCTTCTTTTTTTCTTTTTAACCTCCGCGGTTCTGTTATACTACCTAAAGTAATACCTACCTACTTCCCTCGCATTGCTGCGTCTGCCTGTTGCAATTGGATAGTCCAGAGCATCCAATTGCACCCATTTGGCCTTACTCCTTCAATCTTCTCTTAATAGATACATCTCTTTACTTTCTGCCTTATAAAAATGCTTCGGCGAGCGTCGGCAAGAGCTGCGTCGGGCGCAACCGGCCAGCTGCTGCTCAAAAGCGCCTCCCCTCTGTGCCGCACCCCGCAGCTCTCCAGCATCTCCAGCATCTCCAACTTCTCCTCCTCTTCTTCCTCCTCCAGCTTCCTCCTATCAACCACCCGCAAGGCCACCATCCCCGCCGGCCTCCGCAGCTTCCACGCGACCACACGCACCATGGCCGACAAGCGCATCGAGAGCGACGCCTTTGGCGAGATCGAGGTGCCCGCCGACAAGTACTGGGGCGCCCAGACGCAGCGCTCGCTCAGCAACTTCAAGATCAACCAGCCCCAAGACCGCATGCCGCCGCCCGTCATTACCGCCTTTGGCATCCTCAAGGGCGCTGCGGCGACGGTCAATATGCGCTTCGGACTCGGTATGTGCTA
>LFMI01000600.1:55687-69789 GCA_001050175.1 Trichoderma parareesei | reverse complement strand
CACCCCCCCCCCCCCCCCTGGTTGGCGTTGACGTTGACGATTGTGGCTTTTGGGGAGCATCCCGGCATGACGCAGCATAACTTTCCTCGTGCCATTGTCAACGTAGTCGCGTATATATCTTGCTCGAATGTCGCAGTTTCGGCAGCAGCTTCTCCCCAGGCTGTGGCAGCGCTGGTATAGCCGTCTCAACAGCGTCAAGCTCAATCCCAGCATCATCAACGCCAACAGCAAGACCAGCTCCAGCTCCAGCTCCAGCTCCAATTCCAGCACACAAGGCAAAAGAAGAGTCGTCCTCCTCGTCTCCTTCTCAGCAGCAGCCGCCACGACAGCAACCATCGCCGCCGCCGCCATGACGCGCAAATCATCATCAACCACAGCCACCTCCATCTCCTCCTCCTCCTCCTCCACAGACCTCCATCACCATCATCATCATCATCCGCCCTCAACAACCTCCGTCACCAAGATCCCCGGCCGGACCAACATCCCCGACGAGGCCGCCTCCAACCCGCACCACGTCCTCAAGCGCAGCGGCGCCCTCGCCGGCTTCAAGAACCCGTACCCATCATGGTCCAACCCCGTCGGCTTCGCCTCCATGCTGCAAAACGTCCTCTGGCCCACCATCACCGGCGACCTCAAGTGGCCCGACACCACGCCGCCCACCGTCACCGTCGTCCCGCCGCAGTGGCTGCCCTCCCGCGACGCCTCGCCCCGGCTGAGGGCCACCTGGCTCGGCCACGCCTGCTACTACGTCGAGTTCCCCTCGGGCCTGCGCGTGCTGTTCGATCCCGTCTTCGAGGACCGCTGCTCGCCCTTTAGCTTCATGGGCCCCAAGCGCTTCACGCCCAAGCCGTGCGACCTCAAGGACATCCCCGTCGTCGACGCCGTCGTCATCAGCCACAGCCACTACGACCACCTGTCGCACGGCTCCGTGCTGGAGATTCAGAAGCACCACCCGCAGGCGCAGTTCTTCGTCGGGCTCGGCCTGGAGCCCTGGTTCCGCCGCAACGGGCTCAAGAACGTCACCGAGCTGGACTGGTGGGAAGACGCCGAGCTGACCGTCACCGTTGACAACAACAACAACAACAACAGCAGCGACGGCGATAGCAGCAACGGCAGCGGCGAGAAGAAGAAGAAGACCATCTCGGCGCAAATCTCGTGCCTCCCCGCCCAGCACACGTCGGCCCGCTCCGCCTTCGACAAGGACACGACGCTGTGGTGCTCCTGGGGCGTCCGCTCCGGCGACAACAACGTCTGGTTCGGCGGCGACACTGGCTACCGCGCCGTCCCGCGCGTCCCGGCCGGCGTCGACGACTACGGGCCCGAGTACGAGGCGCTGCCCCGATGCCCGCAGTTCAAGCACATTGGCCAGCATCGCGGGCCCTTTGACCTCGGCCTCATCCCCATCGGCGCCTACTTCCCGCGCGTCGCCTTCTCCGCCATGCACGCCAACCCCTTCGACTCGGTCGAGATCTTCCAGGACACGCGCTGCCGCCGCGCCATGGGCATTCACTGGGGCACCTGGGCCTTGACCATGGAGGACGTCCTCGAGCCTCCGCGGCAGCTCAGGGAGGCCCTCAGGCGCAAGGGCATCCCAGAAGAAGGCGTTTTCGACGTTTGCGATATCGGTCAGAGCAGGGAATTTTAGGCATTGGCGTTGTTTCTTTTTTACTTCTGTTGCATCCAGCTCAGCAAGCGGAGGGTTTCGATTTTCGTCTGCTTGGTGAAACTGTCAGATTTCAGGCAAAATCAGGCAAAAGACGCACTTGGTACTGTACCTTAACCAACAAATCTCACGTCACATGCGTCTGTCCTTTTTGTATAGAGTCCATTTCCACTCTCTCTCTCACACACACACATATAGATACCCGCATCCGCCTTCACACAATTCGGACAGTGTATTCATATAGATCTATCTCATTCAGTATAATACCAAGAACTTAAAACTTAGATCTCTTGCGCTTCATATCTCGAATGACATACTACCATATTCGGTGATCCCATCCGCTCCATCCAGACGCATGTATCCAACCATCTACAGAGCGATTCGGGACAAGCAGCAGAAAATGAATAATACGAGAAAAACAGGCGGAATATCTCTAAGCGCCACTTTAAGCAAGGTGGCCGCCCCGTCGTGATGATGAACGGATGCTAAAGGGGTGCGCCTCCGTGTTAAAGACAAACTTGTTCCCGCCATTGGCCTGCACCTGCACATCCGACTCCTCCGCAAAGATCAGGTACGCATATTTGAGCGCCTCGGCAAACCAGAAGCTCTCCATATCGTCAGAGGCACCCCCGCCGTTGGCCTGCGTCACGTCGTTGATGGACGAGTACGCGCTGCCGGCGCGGCATGCGTCCTCAATGGCACTGAACGCTTCCCACGCCAGGTCCTGCCACTTGGAGTCGCCCGTGACGCGGTATGCGTAGTACAAGCTCTCCAGCGTCTCCGGCCGCAGGATGTAATACGGTGCCGTCACCCAGAATCCTGCCGACGAGTAGAACCCGGACTGGGACGAGGGCGGCGAGCCGCCGGCGCCCGTCACGCTGTCCACCCACGCGAAGCCTTCGGGGCCGATTCCAGAAGCCGTCTGGTTGTACGTGGCAAAGTACGAGCTGGCAAGCTTGATGCCAAAGTCAATGTACTTTTGCTCGTTCAGGAGAATGCCTCCCAAGATGAAGTTGCCACCGGCAAAACTGGCCACTACAGGGCAAGAAGAAGGGGGAGACTGTTAGCACACAATCACCACCACGTACGACGTCTCGAAATGATTGTCGAAAGGAGAAACTTACAATGTCCTGAGTTTGGCGACGTAGACTGTCCGTTGTACGAAGACAAAAAGGTCAAGTCCTTGCGCGTCGACGGGTGAGAGGCGAGATGCGCAATGGTCGAGTCAGCAGCAAGGACCCAGCGATCCTTGTAGTGTGCAAACGCAACCGGGTCGTACAGGTACATCTTGATCAGATACTCGTAGAAGCTGTCCATGAGGCCGGACCAGCTGCCGCTGCTATCCTGAAAGGTACCGTTGCTCGTGCTGACAAACGTTCCGATCAGGCCAGGCCATGCCTCCGGGCTTCCCTTTGGATCCAGGAGATACGACTCGCCCTTCTGCGCAAGCTGGGCATACTGCGGGTTTCCCGTCAGGTCGCTCAGCCGTGTCCACTCGAGCACCAGGCTTCCAATTTCAGCGACGTTGTTGCTAGATGCACCACTTCTCCGGACAGTAGGGTTGAAGAAGACGGTAGGGTCCGGGACACCGCTGGGAGTGGTGAACGCAACCTTGAGGCCGTTGGCCAGTGTTTGAGCCTGCCTCAGAAGGCTGTTTACCAGGGTCTGGTTTGTCGCCAAGGAGCTGAAAGGACCTCGCAACAGGTCATAGGCTAGGTAGATGCATCGATTAGCCATGCCATCAGCGCAAAACAATCCTTGACGCGGAAACTAGGCTCGCCCATCGAACACGTACCAGAAAGCAGGCCACCGAGGTACCGAATGTTGGTCTCGAACACGGAGATGCCTTGGTTGGCAACCGCAGTCGTGGTGAAGTTGATCTGCGGTACATACTGAAGGATCGTGTTCACAATGTCGGCATCCCCCATGAGGATAGCCGTGTCCAAGCCGTCGATTGCCGACGAGCCCCAGCCGTTTCTAGGCCAAAGTCAGAAACAAATCCGCCGCTTTACCAAAAGACCGAGGTTCCGTCACGAGCTCGCAGCTTACCTCTCATCATCGAAGCTGTTGCTGACCGGGTGGAGGTCGTCATGGGGAAAGGCAAACTGATGGTAAGCGTTCCACGACGTCTGGAATGCGGCCTTGACTGCTGCCGCCCTCGTAGGGTTGGGAGATCCACGTTTTGTGGCGCCCGGCTTTGGATACGCCAGCGCAGGTCCAATGAGCCCGAGGGCAAGGACGGAGCTGCTAGGGAATCTCATGTTGGCGGCAGCTGTAGTTCGGGCTTTGACAACAAGGGGCGCAAGGCGAAGGGGAGAGAGACACTTGCCCAGGCTCAAAGCATGAGACGGGGCTGCGGATAAAAGTGCCACGGGTGGGAGAGACGTCCATTTCAATGCTTTCTCAAATGCTCCTCCTCCTCCTTCGGAATCAGCAGAGCCAGGAGAATGAGAAGAGGGGGTCCCTCATGCGACGCGACACTACCTACGCCACCAGAATGCGAATTGTTCTTCAAGCGGCCAAGCGGGTACCTCATGGAAGCATAAAATTCCTCCTCTTCCAATTCAAGACATGGCGCCGCCTGCAGATGCGAAAACGGCCGTCCGGCATGTGTTAAGCTTGTCCTTTTCCCGGCGTTCTCTGGCGTCTTCTCGGCTGGGATGGTGCGCCATCGCGCCTCCAGTAGCTTCAGGGGTGGACGAGGCAGACGAGGATTGCCGGTGAACAGAACCACAGCAGGCAGGTGACACCGTGAGCTAGCAGCAGCTTGCATGTGCTCTGTATCCATGACGATATCCTTCGTGACCTTGACAAACCGGGACAAAATACTAAAGCTTTTCGACCGGGTCCCGGAGGTGACTGGTCATTTAGACGAATCTGATGCGTCTCGCGGGGAACCTGGTTTGCCTGGGCACGCCGACAGGGGACTGGAATCGAACATTGCACCCAGCCATCATCAGGTGCCACTCGGGCCTTATCCTAGTAATTGGACCATGTGCCGTGGTATGTGAGCCGTGGGAATGCTGCGGAGGGGTGGCGGCAGGCGGCCAGAAACAAACCCCACGCATGCTCGGATTCTTTGTACTCGATTCCACGCCAAAGGTTGCAGATGAGGAGCGGGACTCCATCGAGCTTGCACCTTGGTAATGAGAACACCACTTCAAGGAACGCGGCTGTGTACTTTGCACAGCGTCGTGAAAAAGCAACCAAAGCCGGGATACAGAGCTTGGCAGCGTGTCCCGTGGAACAAGCGGCGAGACAAAAACCGAAGCCAGCGCTCAGCATAACGGGTGTGCTAGCATCCAGTCCTGTATTTCCCCATGAAAGTCCGCTGGATTGTCGCATCAGCTGCGGGCATCACCACCGCCATCCACCATCACCACCAACAGCATCAACCTGCTTCTTCCCGCCTAGCGCCGTGAGCGCAACCACGGGGCTTTACGTGCAATGATATCAGCAGAGCCGAACTTCCCCACAGATTGGCGACGGCACTTCAGGAACCGGCTTGTGATGGTGCCCCGCATCTCAAATCTCAGCTCCAGGCACGGGCGGGATCATGGTGTCCGCCCTTGGTTGGACGAGCCTCGAGACGCGCTGCCACTGGCTGCTGCGCAGCTGCGCAGATGCCGGCGGCCTGCGATACGAAGGCCACCAGGGGCCGATCGTGGGTGGACAACGATCGATAGGTGGCTGCAACTGAATGTTTCGTGGTCACGGGCCAGCTGCGACGCAGCCGTTCAGACGCTGGCTCGGCAATGCAACGTATGCTTCGATAGAGCCGGCGTGAGTGGTAATATCTCTTGTGCAAGGGTACCAAGTACGTAGACCTGGCCAGTCCTGACCCCGCGCTGGACCTGTGCGAGGCTCCAATGCCAGGATGAAGCCAAGTTCCTGCTTCTGGTTCCAAAGCGCGGCCGTACTTGGTAGTCGATGACCAACGAGGCGCCGTGGTGCGGAGTCCAAAGGATTGCCATTACACGTTGTCATGCGCTGTGAGCCGCGGATCGCATAAGCTTTCCCCCTCCTTCTCGGCAGTTTTGCGGCGCTCAAGCATCGGACCATATGCTCGTTGGCTCGCTCCTGGGATACGACTTTCGTGGAGCGAATGAGTATGCGAACCATGCAGGTAGGTCGGCGTCTTCACCCATTCTGTCGCAGCTTTGCCAATGCTGCCGCTACGCCTTCACTAAGCTGGCTACTTTCTTTGCTTGGCCGCTGCTCTTCCCGTGATTGGGATACAGGTTGAGAAGTGGGCTTTTCCTCACGGACCAAAGTGGTAAAAGCCTCTGCATCCTCCGCCGCTTCGTCGGAGTCGCCATCTTCGTCCAGGAATTGAAACTGTCGAGGCCGCGTGCCGCCAGACGGACGGCCCGGGGCACTTTCGCCAGGAGAACCACGTCTAGAGGAAGCATGTGATGTCATCTTTGACCCAGTGGCCTGAGAACCGGACCTTGCGGCTCCTGATGCAGAAGGCCGATCACTGTCAGCATGTGCGCTGGCAGTCCGTGAATCACGTCCTGCCACGGGTGCTGATGACGGCTGGAGACCCCTCTTGGCTGCTTTTCTTGCTCGAAATGGCTCGTCGACTGCGTCCGTCCACCTCTTTACTTTGATACCTCCCCATCCGCTTATCATGCTCAGCTGCTCTGGCTCAGCATTGATAGCATTCTTTAGACTACCAAAATTGGCAACCAGGGCCACTGCGTCTGATTTGTTTAGGCTCCTCGGCACCGTGACAAACTCAACCAGTTTGTCTGCGTAGTTGGATGACTGCTGTCCACGAATGGCTGCGAAATTGGCGTTTTCGTAGGACTTGTAGAGTTCGAGATAGCGCGCGGCTTCGGCTGCGGACCAGCATAGCATGACGGTCACGTTGTTGACCACCGAAGTCTTTGAGAGCTCGCGTAGGGAGTCCTCGTGATTCGGAATGTCAACGAGGGTGAGGAGGATGCGCAGGTTGTATTTGCCTTGGAGATTGCGGATGCGCGTGTATATATATTCGGGATGGAGACGGTGGTATTTGAGACTGCGATTAACAGTATTAGACCGCGGTCTACGAATGAATATAATCCATAATTGAAATGATGTGATAAACCCACCTCAAGAAGAGCGCACAGGTGGTTAGTCCGAGGACATAGTCTGCAGGTATGTCGCTGTACTCCCATGGGATCGACCGGATGGAGGTCAGGACGGGGTTGCCGCGCTGGCGAGGCGAAACCAGAATCGTGGAGCCAAGGTTCTTTTGCTGGATGACTTGCGGCTTTGGCTGCACTATGGCACTTCCCGAGCTGTTGCTGCTCGACGATGGCTTGTCGAGAGCCTGGGGTTTGGGTTGCTGGACGGCGCTGCGTGCTGGAGGCATCGAGTCCACGGCCGCCATTGCCTCTAGCAGGGCGTCGTCGGCACCGTAATCGTCATCCATGGTCACCAAAGGTGCTGCAGCATCTGTCTGGGCTCGGGAAGACGACAGGGTTCGGGGGTTATGGTGGCTGAGATGAAGAGTTTAGGATCGATGATGATGATGATCAAGATAAAGCATCAGCTGCATCAAGCCTGGGAATTCACGGTGGAAAATAAGTGGGGCGCGTCACTAACAGCTTGGAGCTGGACGGGAGCTTGACACAGCAATCAGCCATAGCTTGATGACGCTTGAATTGCATTGATGGCTTGAAACTCAGCATTCCCAGGAGATGGGGACGTTATTGGGTAGGCTTGGGATCATCACGCAGTTGCTATATGCAAGAGATGATAGATATTATATGACGTTGCCTCGCCTGCAGTGTCATGTCGTTTGCCTCGGTGACCACCTCAACCTCTACTCCTACCTGAAACGCCATCTAGTTGAACAGAATGCTTGTGACACGCGTTCCCCTCGGGGAAAGACGACGTAGATTGCGACACTAGAGGGAACAGGAAAAGAGCCGTCGGAAGTCTGCCTCAAATTGACCAGCTGTGGTGGAGCAAATCTGCCTGGAAGGAACACGAGACGGACGAGGTGATGGTGGCAGAGGGAGCATAGAAGGGCTTTGTAGTTCGTTCATTCGTTGCAAGCAACGATCAGGTATCAAGGTATGATGGAAGATGCAGAGACGTGGGAGCGCCCATATCAAGATCACCAAAGCCGCACGTATTGTTTCCTCCATGCTTCTTCTGACTGCCCATCTTTGAGGTGCGTTGGATCCAAGTACTCGAGTCCTCTCTCGGCCGACAAGAACAATCCGAATCGGCATCTTTCGCTTCTGGCACGGGATATCTATGTTGTGTCTACAAGCTACCGTTCGGCTCTAGGATACCGAAGTCAACACCACACCAGAAGAGGGTGCGGGGGCGGGGGTGGGGTTCGATCCGTGGTCTAAGAGGAGCGGCTATAATGCAAGTACTCGCATGATAAGGTATTGATGCCGAGCCTCACAAGGTACGAGTACAAGCATCTAGAATCCATGGTGAGCGAACGCAGGTGTAGATAGTTACCAGTGTTCTTAGCAGTTCAAGTGTCCTTCTCTTCTACCTAGGTAGATACAATCGGTACCTGATTAGTACTATATTCCCCAAAAAGTTGTACGAGCTGAGGTACGAGCTGCTCAGCCGAGCGACCCCTCAGACAATCTATTTGCACGCGATTCAGCATCCCGCATCTCCCCCAACTTCGACCCCCCAACTATGTCATCCTCTCCTCGCAACTATATTGCCGCCAGCCAATCGTTTTACAGCCTTCGGTTCAATTCGCAGCGAGCTTCTCGATTATCGTTCCTGAAAACCACTTTTCAAGACGACAAGACAAGCCTCGGCGTGATATATCCCACCAATTGCTGAGCCAAACAGCTGGCGAGGGCGGACATCGTTTGCCGTCAGGATTCTCCGTCGCAGTTCTTGACAAACTATAGTATCGAGGTCTCGAACGCAGGACTGGAGACACGCCACTTAACCAGCTCGTGCTTCTGCTTCTCCAAGAGTTCCCATGGCAAGCGAGATCGGCTTTTCGGTCCCATATCTATCTATAGAGCATCAGGTAGAGCAATAAATAGGTGCCCTGTTGGCGATCGCTAACGCAGCGGAAGCTCGCCGTCGTTCTTCTCCTCTTGTCACAAGCCCTCCCGCATGCCACTCCATACCTTACCTATTCTCCAACACTCACGTCCAAGCATCCTTTTCCCCCCAAAGTCGCTCTGCCAAATAACCAAACCATGTCTGAAGTCACCATCACAGGCTTCAGGAGCCGCGATGTGCGGTTCCCCACGTCCCTAGATAAGACGGGCTCGGATGCGATGAACGCTGCGGGCGACTATTCAGCGGCATACTGCATCCTCGAGACTGATTCAGCGCACAGTGGTCATGGCATGGTCAGCCCCCCTTGAAGCACTCTGCGGAGCTGAATCCCAAATTGACAGCTTTGCTATAGACATTCACCATTGGACGCGGAAACGACATCGTCTGCGCCGCCATCAACCACGTCGCCGACCGACTCAAGGGCAAGAAGCTGTCATCACTCGTGGCCGACTGGGGCAAGACCTGGCGGTATCTGGTCAACGACAGCCAGCTGCGGTGGATCGGCCCCGAAAAGGGCGTCATCCATCTTGCGCTCGGAGCCGTCGTCAACGCCGTCTGGGACCTGTGGGCAAAGACGCTCAACAAGCCGGTGTGGCGCATCGTTGCCGACATGACGCCCGAGGAGTATGTCCGCTGCATCGACTTCCGCTACATTACCGACGCAATCACCCCCGAGGAAGCCGTGGCGATGCTGCGCGAGCAGGAAGCCGGCAAGGCCAAGCGCATCGAAGAGGCTCTCCAGAACCGAGCGGTGCCTGCATACACGACGAGTGCCGGGTGGCTGGGATACGGAGAGGAAAAGATGAAGCAGCTCCTGAGAGAGACACTGGCCGCCGGATACAGACACTTCAAGGTCAAGGTTGGCGGCAGCGTCGAGGAGGACCGAAGGCGCCTCGGCATTGCTCGCGAAATTCTTGGCTTCGACAAGGGGAACGTTCTCATGGTCGATGCCAACCAGGTCTGGTCCGTTCCCGAAGCGATCGACTACATGAAGCAGCTCAGCGAGTACAAACCCTGGTTCATTGAGGAGCCCACCTCTCCCGACGACATCATGGGCCACAAGGCCATTCGCGATGCCCTCAAGCCCTACGGCATCGGCGTCGCTACCGGCGAGATGTGCCAGAACCGCGTCATGTTCAAGCAGCTGATCATGACGGGCGCCATCGACATCTGCCAGATTGATGCCTGCCGCCTCGGCGGCGTCAACGAGGTCCTGGCCGTCCTGCTCATGGCCAAGAAGTACGGGGTGCCCATTGTGCCGCATTCCGGTGGCGTGGGCCTCCCCGAGTACACCCAGCATCTGAGCACCATCGACTACGTGGTCGTCAGCGGCAAGCTTTCTGTCTTGGAGTTTGTGGACCACCTCCACGAGCACTTTTTGCATCCTTCAGTCATTAAGGACGGATACTACCAGACACCAACCGAGGCCGGCTACAGCGTTGAGATGAAGCCGGAGAGCATGGACAAGTATGAGTATCCTGGCAAGAAGGGCGTAAGTTGGTGGACGACCGACGAGGCTCTGCCCATCTTGAACGGAGAGAAGATCTAAGGGGGGAAAGTTGGGGATGATTTCTGAAGCAAATGACCTGTATCTCCTCGACGGCGTGTACACGAAGACCATGTTACCTTAGTTGGGACTTTCATAGAACGGATGGGCCTTGGATGGCAGATACTTTATGTAGGAATTGACAACGAATGAGGAAACAGTACACAATATTGCCACTTTAGGACCTTGTACCAATGTGCAAATCCACAATGCTTCCTGCATATTAAATTACAATATTATGCCTATTTTATGTGCACATGTTGCGATATCTGGATCTCTCAAAAGCTACAAGAACATTGGAAGGATGATGTAGGCGAAGCGGGACCAACAAGTCGCTCAGTAGCTTCAACAGCGTATCCACTCGCGCCCAGGAGTCCATTTGCGGCCCGTTCAGCACCAGTGTAAGCCCCCAGCGTGATAGCAAGCCCCAATCGAGTGTTAGGACGGTACATGTGCTTGACAGAGCTCTTGTGTTGGCTGTTGTTCAAGAGAGGAAGCTGAACCTCGGGCCTTCAACTTCATCCACCCATCACATCAACGTCGACGCATCTTGGAGGACTTTTTGCTTCAGTTTTAACATCAAACTAGAATCAATGCAGTCAAGCCCGTGACCAGCGAATACCTGTCAAGTCAGAGAGAGCTCGAGCTGCTATATTCCTGTCGCCTTACTCGGCCGATATCCATCATCTCATGGCCACCGAGATGAAGCTCATCCCCTATCACGAGTCCCGCCCATTGCGCTCGCTCATCGCCGTCTTCGCCGCCTGGAAGGGCTTCCTGCTGGCCATTGCCCTCGGAACGGCCATCAGCCAGGACTATGACACGTCGACATCCCTCTTCTTCGAGCACGCCTACGGCTCAAGCGCCAACGCATCGGCCCTGGCAACGAGGTTGACGCGGTGGGATGCGCTGTACTTCATGCAAGCCGCGCGTCACGGCTATGTGTACGAGCAGCAATGGGCGTTTGGGGCCGCTCTGCCGCTGTCTGTGCGCGGCATCATGTGGGTGCTGAGGACCTTGACGCATCTGGCCGGTGATGCGGCCCTCGAGCCCGTGGTGGCCATTCTCCTGACAAACTCGGCTCATCTGGCGGCCGTACTGGCTCTGCACCGGCTGACTCTGGTGCTGTTTGGGAACAAGAGGCTAGCCTACGTGGCAGCGGTACTACATATCCTCTCTCCAGCCGGCCTCTTCCTATCCGCCCCGTATGCCGAGAGCCCGTTTGCTTGCCTATCATTCACCGGCAGCCTGCTTTTCGCAGCCGGGCTCCGGCCTAGCGCTACTGTTGGCATGCGTATGCTGGCCTTTGTCGGTGCAGGAATCTCCTTTGGGCTGGCCACTTCGTTTAGGAGTAACGGCTTGCTCAACGGCCTTCTTTTTGCTGCAGAGGCGGTCAAGTGCTTGTCGAGCTTCCTACGCCAGCCGAGCCTTTCAAGGCTTGCATTGCTCACCTCATTGATTATTGGCGGCCTCTCCATTGCGGCTGGCAGTGTAGTACCGCAGGCGGTAGCTTGGTTCAGGTACTGCAACATCGACCCGGCCGACGGTATGGAGCGACGTCCGTGGTGTTCTCGACTGATACCCAGCATCTTCACCTTTGTCCAGAACCACTACTGGTAAGCTACCACCTCATCCGTCTCACGGGCTACCGGTTCCTCTGTAGTGCTCACTCTTTGCAGGAATAATGGTTTCTTGAAATACTGGACTCCAAATCAGCTTCCCCTATTCTTGCTGGCCAGTCCTGTCCTCACGCTTCTCATCAGCTCAGGACTGCAAGTCACTCGTAGCTTAGGCCAGGGGCTCGGCAGAGACATGCCGGTGGTTGAGGAGCCGTATCACACATTTGTGCTCACGCTCGCCGTGATACAAACGCTTGTTGCCGCGCTCGCCATCACCAACTTCCACGTGCAAATCATCACTCGGCTGTCGTCTGGCTATCCAGTATGGTATTGGTGGATAGCCAACAGCCTCAGAGATGGCAAAAGTCACAAGACAGGATCCATGGTTGTCGTGTTCATGGTGATGTATGCCGGCATCCAGGGAGGCCTATTTGCATCGTTTCTACCGCCGGCATGAGAGGACTCGATCAGGAACACTGGCCCCAATACCAAGGAGCAAGGAAAGACTCCGCCGGACCTCAATACAGCTCATCAACTCCATTGAGGAATAGAATAGTCCTGCCGCTGTGCATCTACAAAGGTGCATGGATCCGGCTGCCTCTCACCGAGCAGAAGATGAGCATCTCCATTATGCCAACATTCCAGATAGCCTGTCCCTCAATCATGTACGCCGAGGAGTCCATTCCGAGGGCCCCATGCACAGAAATAGAAACGAAGCGCCAATCAAGGGGCCCTCCTTTATGTGTGAATTGATGCTTCGCCTTTCTGCATCGGACATTTGCACGCGTTATCCCGTGCTTTGATGCCAACAGCCGCCATCATGACCCGCGTCCATCTGCTCTCAATGTTCGGACTCGGCCAGCTGGCGGCTTTTCAATGGCGGTTCGTTCTGCCATCCAAGTCCTACACCGCCCGTCTTGTCCTTGCAAACGGAACATCCAGAGGCTCTTGGCTTCATCAGTCACCAATCCACTCTCCTTGAACAGCTACAGATGCCGGTACGTTTTATTCTAGGCTATCGGCGATGCGATGCACAGCTGGAGCTTGATATGGACGCCTCAACAGCTCTCGGATATATCAAGGGATACGCGGCGCTCTCCTGGTTGGAATTATTGACTGACGCGAGCATTTGCTATATCAACAGAGCCATCCTCCCGAATCCAGCAGATACAGAGTCGCAAACAGCCCAGAATGATTGCAACAGACAGCGACTGTGATACCCTGTCCAGGGAGGCCACAGGAACCACGTCTCAGGACATCCAGGCCCAGCATCAACACGACCTCGCCACCATCAGCCTCGATCCCGACAGCGACCTGAAGCTCTGGTTGCAACATACCGGCTTCTTCGACATTGAGTACCGCCAAAGGGTCCTCGCTGCGCTGCGCAAGCTCAAGGACATTGACGAGCAGCGCTGCAAGATTGTCTCGGAGATGCGCGCCTCTACGGATTACTACCTCGTCTCTCCAACGCCGCAGAGCTCGACTACGTTGGCGAGCCCCTCGTCTTCCTTGTCCCTGGCGGCGCAAAAGCCGCGCCAGTCGGCAGCCGTTTCTGATTACAGCGATTCACGCTCAGCCGTCTTTGCGGTATCCAGCGAGCGTTGCGGCTCTGAGATCTCGTCACTGACCAGAGGTGCTGGTTCTGACAATGGGTCCATGGCTTTTGGACATAGGCCGGTATCTCGTCAAAAGCTTGCTGATGCCGCTCCTCCCTCCGTTGCTTCCATGCAGAACCCTCAACCGGCTGTCGAAGCCACGCCGTCGCCTGTTGATCCCGACGAGGACTGCCAGGAAGCTAAGTCGCCGCCCGTGTCCGCATGGTTCGAAAAGGAGAGGATGCCCTGGCCGCCTGTATCGGGCTGGGGTGCATCGCTCGACTCCATACCACCTCGCTTCAGCAAGGGCAAACCCGCAAACAAATACCCTCTGGCCCAGTCCTTGTCGTCGGTTCCTAAGCAAGGTAATCACATCTCATAGTCCAACTTCCATATCTCGATTACCACTCTAACAAAGTTGGCCAGAATCGAGATACTTTCTGGTCAAGTCCTTTAACGAGTCAAACGTTGAAATGTCTCAGCGAGACGTAAGTATTTGCCAAACAGTTGTGGCATGATTTCCTTCCAAGACTCATCATTGGGGACAGGGCTTGTGGATCACAAAGGCTAAGAACGGCTCCCTCTTTGCAAGCGCCTTCAACCAGCGCCAGAACGTCTACCTCCTCTTTTCC
>LFMI01000600.1:39828-55616 GCA_001050175.1 Trichoderma parareesei | reverse complement strand
TCTCTCTCTCTCTCTCTCTCTCTCTCTCTCTCTCTCTATCCCTCTACGCTTCAACACATCCACGCTATATCCCAAGCAACCCATCATATCTACATGACCACAACATTCGTTCAAGTGCTCATCACCATGAATTAAATCTCACATCGAATACCAGGCCCGCATGACCTCGGCCCCAGACGCAAACATATCCCCCGCGAAGTGGATGAACAACATCACCTGGGAAGCCAGCGACCCCTTCCGCATCGAATGGCTCAACACCCGCCGCACCGAGTTCTGGAAGCTCGGCGACCTCAAGAATCCGCTCAACGACGGTAAGCCCGTCTTTGTCGGCCGCGACGGCCAGGAGTATCCCGAGACGTGCGGCCGCGCGATGATTCGCATACTCGATCGGGTGGACCGAGGCACGAGGGAGAAAGAGAGGGAGAGGCGTGCTGGGCGTGGTGCTTCGTGGAAACAGAGGCGGGCTGGTCGTGATGACGGCGAGATGGAGGGAGATGGTGGCCAGGTCGAGGATGACGAGCCATCGGCTTGGGGACTCAACCTCATGTCGGAGAATGCCGATGTTGCCTCGGCGAGTACAGCAGAAGACTTGCTGTTGCTCGAGTATTGACAATTGCACTCTTGACGGTCATGGGACTATTTGAAGATAATGGCGAGCAGCCATAAACGACATTGGCCGTCTTACAGCCGGCGGGAGATGCGCCTTTGCTACCTCCTTATGTTCAAAGTCTGATTGATAAAGCTGGTTTTATATCAGGGCGCCCTAACGTATACTGACCGTGTTTCTATCGAGTAAACTTGAGATAACTATACAATAACCAATGCCAGCCGCTATTTCACAAAGATTAAAACCCACCAGAAAATGGAAAACAGCTTGCAAGATGCTTCAATCAGTCTCGGCATGCAAAGCTTGAACTGCATTTCCAACCCGCTGTGTTATGATACCCCGATACATGCTCCCGATATTACATCCCGGCAATTCATGACGCAAATTCCAAGCACCAAACACCAGTATTCCGCTGAAAGATCAAAAGCCAGAAAAAAGAAGAAAAAAATGAACCATCTTCTCGTGTTTCTAATATGGTTCGACTAAGACTGGGCAATTAGCAGGCACCACCAGAGCGCAGCATAGCACAGCTTCGAAAGCTGCCTTCCCCCTCAAGCAAGCCAAGTGAGTAGACGCTCAGTCTCGAGTTTCCTCAAAGGCCTCGTGACTACCTAGTAATCATCGTCAGAGTCGCTGTTGTCGTGTATTCTAATCGCTCGCCATCGCCTGTCGGTCAGGTCCTGTGCTGCCGTGCCCTCGCTTTCAGGGTCGACGTAGCCTTCGCCGCCGCCGAGGCTCAGTGCAACTGGCAGGAATACCAGGGCATGAAGGGCAGCAAAGACGACGAGGGCCAGCCACACGCGGAAGTAGTAGATTTCGAAAATCTTGGACCGCGTAAAGGCAAGGACGCTGACACCCAGCAGCTTGGTAACCGTGATGCCCGAGAAGACGGATCCGCCGACGTTGACCAGTGCTGTCCAAGCACGGGCATCTCGCCCGTTGACGTTGAAGCTGTTCTCCATGACCGTTCGTGAGGGGAACATGAAGGCTCGGGCAATGTGCGCACAAAACTCAACCGAGATGCCAACGCAGATGATGAGATTTACTAGGGAAACGGCGTTCAAGGACACGTTGAACACCACCATCGCGCCCATGATGTCAATGACGCTCATCACGACCGTCAGAGTCACAATAGCTGACGTGCGAACGGAGCCCAGGAGGAACGACGCAATGATGAAGATGGCGCCGACGGCAGCGCCCAAGAGGCCAGCCGTCAGCTGGATGATGCTCAGATACTGGTCAAAGAAGATGTAGAACACGCTGTAGGGGAAAACATCCGCCCCGGTTGCCTTTGTTATATCAGAGGCTATGCGGCGCGCAGAGGAATAGGCCTTGATAAAGTCGTCTTGGCTGCGAAGCCGAGTATGCGCGGTCCTGAAGTGACTGGCCTTGACGTGGGCAGATTCCTTGTCCAAGATGACTGCGTCTCCGTAGGAGGCTTGGCCGCCCAGCGGGCAGACGTCATCCGTCTTCGCGGCGAGGAACTTGTCGAGGTAGTGGATGAACTCGTCATTCTCAGGCATTCCATAAAGCGATGTGTTCCAGGCCGGCTGGCGGTCGGCAAAGCAGGTTGAGCCATGTTCAATGCAACACTGGTCATAGATTGGATTTAGCCACAGGAAGAAGTCGTCGATCCAGCTTGCCGTCGGAGACATGATGTATGAAATGTGAGAGCGCTGCCTCTCGAGCTCCAGCGTGTTGGTTAGCGAGAACGGCTGGCACGTGGTGAACCTCGAGCAGAGAGCCTGCTGCTGTGGGCGTTGAGACGCATCGACCCCACGGGTGACAAAGTACACTGGAGGCCCGGTCTCGAGATAGTCGTAGAGGTCATTGAAGTACGGGATCAAGTAGGAGCCGTCTGGAATGGCGACGCGCTGGTCCAGCCCCAGCTGGATGCCCGGTAGCAAGGCGATGGCGGCCGATAGGAGGCCTAGGAAGATGGCGACGACGGCGACTTTAGTCTGCCTTCGCAAAAGGCCAGGCGCATAGGTGTTTCTGATAAAAATCTGCAGGTAGCTTTCTTCGTCGGCATCGGACACTCTTCCGGTTGCGGGGGCAAAGCCATTGCTGCCGTTGAGGCTAATCCTGGCCTTCTTGACCTGCCACCACGGCCAGAGTTCGCATCGGTGGTCTTCCACTCGCATTTGGTTCAATGCCAAAAAGGACACAAACATGGTCATCTGAAGAACCGCGTTGATAAGAACCGCCCCAGCAGCGTACGCAGCAAAGTTGCGGACAGCAGGCATGCCGACAGCAGATCCAAGAGCAAACGCAAAGGTCTCGGTCAAGGCCGAGAAGAGGATGGAGGGTCCCATGCGGCCCAGAGCCCGAGCCACTCTCTCCTCTACCATCTGGTCCGGGAAGTTGACGTTGACTCTTTCGAGTTCGTGGACAATGAGGAAGATGTTGTCCACACCGACAGCCAAGACGATGAAAGGAATCACCTCGACGATGATGAGAGTCGCCTTGAGTCCGACCCAGGAAAAGAAACCAATCGACGCCGAGATGGACATGAGGACAATGAGGATGCCGGCAAGGCCCAGGGTGACTTTCGACTCAACAAGCAGCAGCGCAGGGTTTCCAAACAGGTGCTTCAGAGGCGTGCCGAGGGCCAAGCACGCGTAGATGAACATGACAATGTAGCTTACAACGACGATCTTGGCATCCGTGTTTGTCGACTTGTTGAGCTCCTGCTCCAGACTAATCTCGGTGGTAAAGGACAGCCGGAGGCCGCGACTCTTGGCTTCTTCCTGAACCTCGAGGAGTCGATCGTGTAGTGCGTTTTCCCAGTCAATGGCGCGAAGAAGCTCATCGGATTTCTCGGGGGCATTGTTGACTACCCAGGTGACAGTCATCGCTTGAGAGTCGGCAACGTCATCGTCGTAGCCGCCCAGAATCATGGTGGGTTCAATAGGCTGTCCAAATGCAGGTCGGCAGTCCACGGGAGACTTTGCGCAGCTGCGCAGGTCATCCTTCCAGTACTTGGGGTCGATATCTCCTCCCTTGGAGTACCAGTATTGCGTAACAGATTGCACGACACAGGCATCTCCGGTGGGCTTGAAGCAAACGTCGTCAAGCGAGCTTGCATATGTATGGCCCTTGAGACTCTCAACGCTCTTCTCGACATCCTTCCACCACTTCAAGGTCTCGTAGCTAAGAACGGGGCTAGGTTCAGAAGAATCGGTATCGTTGACCAGGAAGATCTTTTCGGCTCGGAAGAATGGGCCAAAGTTGGAGTCAAAGTACTCCTTTTCTTGCGCGGCAGCCGAAGACGGGCTGACCCAGAGTCGGGCAGGGTCCTGCTCTATATCGAACCGTATCCAGCCGGCACTCAGTACAGCAACAACCACCAGACTGACGCCTATGGTTAGAGCTGGGAACCTTGCGGCAGTGTTTCCCAGGTGACGAAAGGCCTTGTCGCACTTGTCGTTGAGCCAGTATCGCTTCGTTGGTTGATCCCGCATAGCGTCAGTAAGGATAGGGCCTCCCTCGTCTTCATCGTCACTGTGAGATGCTTCGTGAAGCAGGCGAGTCCTTTCAACGCGGCGTTTGAGATATCTGAACCAGAAGATGTGGCCGAAAACAGCGGTTAGGAGAGCCAGGAGCAGAACGCTATACGTGAATATGGACGCGAATGACAGGCACGGCAGCTTTCCCACCCTACAGGATCCAGCCTCCTTGACATCAGGCAGCGTCGGGCACACCTCGGGACAGTCAACGCAAACGCATCTATAGGCCGGGTCCTCGTCGTTGCATTTCTTGGGCTTCATCTCCAGCGGTTGCATCCCAGGCTGATCGTATTCTTCCGGAAAGTTGATCTGGAAGGGCGAGCCAACAAAGGGCTTCTTGTCGCCGAGGAATTTGAGCATGTCGTGGTAATTCTTGGCTCCACCACCAATCAGGTCCATGGCCCTGCTGTTGGCGCCTCCGAACTTGACCTCCTTGCAGCTGTTGTAGAGGCCCGAGCCGTACTCTTCGGAAATCAACTGGTCGAGCTCCGTGACGAGCAGCTTTCCGTTCTTCGGCGCGGCATCGGTGACGTTGATAAAGGTCGATTGATCGGGAGAGCACGTGAACTTGCAGAACATGTTGAAGAAGTTGTGCTTGCAGGCCGGGCAAGAACCGATGAGGGTTTTCGGAGTACCCATTTCCTTCTTCAAGGCTTGTACCTGTTTTATCGAGTGTTAACATCGTTCGTCGAAGGCAAGGGGGGGGGTGGGATGAAGAGGTGGCACGAAGACATACCTGCTCCATGTTGCAGCAAACGGCTCCTTCGCTCCATTCGGCGCCGCAGAGCTCAACCAGCTCCTTTCGAAGATCATCGTCCGGATCGTGCGCCAGGCCGTTGTCGACGCATGGCAGCTCCTTGCCGAAGAGACTCTGCTTGCCACACTGGCCCCGAAACGCACAGCGGCCCAGCTCGTGCTTTGGTGTATATGATTCCGCGGCGGCGCTCGAGCCGACGAACAAGGCGGCAAGCCCTGAAAGCAGCACCGCCCGACGCATGGCGCCTCCTGGCCGAATGGCCATCAAACCGACTGCTGAGACGTGTTTTCACAGCGCCTCGCCTGCGATAATAGAGGAGATTACTATGGGCTGGATGGTTCAGTATAGAGAAGATGGCGATGGCTTCGGGTTGCTGTGAGTGTGTATGATTGCGTCACGGATGGAGAGTTGACGGGGCGTCAGACAGCGGTAAATGCAGCGGGTTGGTTGATATAAGCACGGGGAACAGTAGCGCGGTACGTACCCTTTGGGCTAAGGTACCTACTACCTACCGTAGGTAAGATAAGGTAGAGGGGGCCGCCTCCGGCTATATCGGGCAAAGGTACCGGGCGGCGGCGTGGTTGGTGCCTTGTGTACCTGGTGGCTGTTAAGGGTTGAGACGGCAGCAGCTTGACAGCTCACTTGAAGCTGTCTCAAAAGAGGTTCAATTCCAGGGTTTGACACAGGGCTCCATGCCTACCTAAGGTAAGGTAAGGTACCTACCTTAGGTACCTAGGTAGGTACCAGATACGAGTACTTCTCAAGGCACGAGGAGGCGGTGTCCATTGTTTGGGAGACAGGGTCATTCAGGGTCAATCAGGGTACACCAACAATCGGCTCATTGACGTCACTGGCCATGTCACTCTCAACGAGCTTCTCTCACGCCTTTTGGCTTCCGCACCTCTGCTGTGTAAACACTCGATGAGCATCTGCTCTAAACTGCTATTATCGTATCTTGAGGCTACCCAGCCAATCCAATACAGCCTGCTGGCCAGCGTCGTTCAAGCCAAGGTCCTCGCCTTCTTGTCCCACCTCGACAACCCGCACTCTGCGCTCCGGTTCCTTTTCCAACTCGTCTTTTGCCTCTGGATCCCACCGAAATCGCTCCTTCAGCTCGACCATTTCGACGCTTCGCCGCATGAAGCTGGCAATTTCCGCTGCCTGCGCCCTGAATGTGTGTCGCGTATCTGTGGCTCTAGGCCTTGATTGTCTTGTTGACTGCTTCTTCGCTTGCACTTCGTTGCCGTGCTCATCCGGCCGATGATGCAACAGTGACCTTGAGGAGGGTGCGTCGTGCAAGAGCAGCGTTTCGGGGATTTTGAGAGTTGATGCTCTCGGGGGAAACGCAAGGTGGCTTCTCCTAGACGCGCCCAACATGCCCCCCTCCCCCGACACGTCATACTGTCCCTTCATGGCGCTCACCAGGCTGTCAAACGCGGGGGAGCGGTAGAACGACTCGGGAATGGCCAGGCCCGGGTTGTGGAAGAAGAGGCTCGGGCTCGCAAACGGGTCAAAGAGGTTGTGCGGCTCTTGGAACAGGGTCACCAGTCTGTCGTGCAAGTCCTTGATCCTGAGATTGCCGTTCTCGCGTCGCCCGTCCTTCGCGGACTTTGAACCGCGGACCTCCTTTTGGCCCGGCAGGAACATGGTCCAGTTGTAGACGCCGTTGTAGGCCGCGACGCCACGGACGGCGAAGCGCTTGTGTGGATGGGCCTCTGTCAGGGCGAGCGACATGGCCAGGCCGGCGCCGAGGTGGGAGCCGTAGACGTAGATGTTGCCGCGGCCGATGCCCGGGGGCTTTAGTGCGTCAACTATCCATTGGTAGGCGAATGCCACGTCGTGCATCGGCACCGGCCAGTCGACCGAGACGTCGAGATGCTCATCGTCCTGGCTTGCGGCGCGGGAGCGCTCAGGCGCCCACCGGTAGTTGATGCTGGCAACGGGCCAGTCGTACAGAAACTCGGGCAGTTGCCTCACGCCATTGGCACTGTCCGGCTGCGAAGGCAGATGCAGGATGAGAGCCTTTGTAGGCGAAAACTCATCAACGTTGTACAGACTATTTGCAGAGGTTAGTAGAGTGAAGGGAGTGGTTCGACGGTGGGATTCGTCGTGAGTTTACAGACTCAACCTCTACAGAGCCCCCCGAGCCGCACGTTACCGCGACGCTCCTCCGGATGGGAGGGTGAGCTGATCTCAGCACGCTGAAGCATCGGCGGCAAACCGATGAAAACATGGTGAACGAGACTCCAGGGAGGGGCGTCAGCCAACGCGCCCATGCGTACCGAGTACCGGTGATGTGCTGGAGGGGCGTCGCATTTGCCTATGGGCTGTTACCCTGCAGTCGACGAATTTTGTCTTTGGTGATGTCGTTGTTTCGCTGTGTCTCGGGGATGGTGCATGGGTTGACACAGCTGAAGCGTAGCCTGAAGTCAGGTGAAGCAATTCATCAGAGTCTTTATCATTGAAGTTACTTGTCCTTGAATGGCTGGGTTAGACGGATGTTTGCATGGTGAGCGTCGAGTTTAGTAGGTGAAATTCGCTAAGCTGGCGAGAGCTGCAGCTGATGTTGTTCCGTAGCTTCAAATCCAGCAGTAGAATCCACATAAGTTGGGCGGCTAAAGAATTCATGCCATGCCCCGTAAAAAGACCACTAAAAGGCAATCGCCATATGTACCCAAATACATGCAGCAATCAACTCATTTATGCAAATGCAATCAAACTCCCCTCTTGCCCTCGCCTTACTCAAGTTAGGCTGTTTCAAACGACATACTGCCCTCTTATCACCACACATCAACTTACCTGAAGGACAACACTCACAGCACCAAAATCAAACGCAGTCACATTGACTGCCGATACACTTGAATGCCATGGCTCTCCCGCGGCAATTCATCGTCTTCGGGACAGACAGTGGTGGGTTCCATTTTCCTCCAGGGCAATGCCCAACAAAGAAATTCAACGCGCTCTTTGTAATACAGTAGCACTTAGACTGCATGTTATTTCTATCTCATGTCTCTCATATGAATCGATCGAAAGAACAAAAAGAAACGGGTGGAAGTGTACTGGCTAACTCTGACGCCTGCCAAGCCGGCCTCGAGCGCTCATTACGCTTCCTCCAAGCCCTAGTCACCCTCATCGCCACATATCCAACCGCCCAACTCGCAGCCTTGCTCCGTCTGACGTCGATCAGCGCAAACGTCCCGCCCCCAGCGTCATTCTTGCAGCTGTCGTCCAAGATCAACCTGACCAGACGCCTCTTGCGCCTCTTCCGCTTCCTGGAGCAGTTCAAGCTGGGTTGGGACTTTTATGCCTCTGGTGTGCTCGACTTCGACACCTGGCTCGACGTGGTCGGCAAGACGTGCCTGGGCATCTTTGGCATGCTCGAGTCCGTTACTCTGCTGGACCTGCTGGAGATTGACCAGCTGCAGATATTCGGTGCCGAGCAGACTGCGAACTTGAACTACCAAGCCCAGTATTTTTGGCTCATCGGTCTATGTATCTCCCTCTTTCGCTCGGGCACCAGGCTGTTGCACTTGCTGGGCAATCGCAAAGCCATCTCCAGCCCCTCGTCTAGCCGCAACGTAGGAGAAAAGGAGAGCTCGCAAACTGAAAGCGAGCATGAAAATGCAGGCGAGGTATCATTGAAGAAGGGCGTTGTAGCTGCACCGAAGGCGCCGGAAGAGATTCGGGAGAAGGTATCATCTGCGCATCGCATTGAAGCCAAGAGCGGAGCAACAGAATCGGGAGGTGCCATCTCTTCGTTGTTGGTGAAAATCTTGGCCGACGCTCTGGACCTGCTCCTCCCGGCAACTGCTGTTGGACTGGTCGAACTGGATTCCGCGGCCATTGCAACAGCCATGATCATCAGCACAGTAATCACCGCCAATGATGTGTGGGTCAGGTGCGGCAAGGAAATGTATCGTCGATAGAAGCATCTTTGGCATCAAATGGCGGGAACCAGATCCGAATAGCACAGTAGCAAGCTTGATAGATACAACTGACAATTATACCGCCGCCAAAGGCTCGCTGCTGGTGGCCTCGAGTTTCTCGGTAGGATGCTCTTGTTCCCACTCCAGTCTCTCCCGGACCATGCTACGCTTGCACCACACAACGGTGATGGCGCCCCAGATCGCACACCATATAAATGGCACGGCCCAGCATATTCCGTACGCCACGGTTGCTGGAATGGGATGCAGGAGAGCTACGACAGTCAGGGCGGCTGCCAAGACAAGAGCGGGAATGGACCAAAACAATGACTGAACGAGCAGCATCGTCCGGAAGCGGGGACTGGCGTGGTAACGTGCCGCAAGAGCTTCTCGAAATGGGCGACCTGCGCCGGCATTGACTGCAACAACGTCCTCGATGAAATAGTACACTCCTGGGAGAACCTTTTCAGTGAGAGAGGCAGCGTTAGCATTGTGTAACTTCAATCGAGACACGGGATAGACGCCGTTCGTACCTTTTCGCCTTTGCCGGTGGAGCTCAGTCGGAAGGGAGCCGGCCAATTCATCAGGTGGAACAGCGTAATCAGAGCCAGCACGCCGCCGATGCAGTATAATATGGCCGGAGCTGGCATGCAGAGCACGCGCAGCCAGACCTCGTGCGGCGCACTGCCGACAATGAAGAGGGCCGTGACGGCCGTGATGGTGAGCACCGACGTCCAGTTCAGAATGTCAAAGCACCAGCGGCTGTCGGTGCCCAGAGGACGATAAAACCTCTCCTTCTTCATGAGGCGCAGCGTTCGAATGGCGAACTCGACATAGGTCGGCCCGCCCCAGATGGTCGTGACGACGGCAAAGATGATCCAGCCCGCGACATGGCCGGCATATCGCATCGTGTAGTAGAGCAGGATCGGCACTATCGAGCCGTCGATGAAGACCATGATGGCGAAGAGGAACAGCCGCCAGCGCTTCCAGCCGTGATGCCACGTAAACGGCAGCTGGGGCAGCAGCTGGGGGTTGTTGCCGTAGTAGTCCATGAGCGTGCGGTCTCGTCGCTTCCACTCCCTGCGCGTTCCGGCCCGCGAGTCGTAGTAGACCTCTGCATGTGGGCGCAGGGCGTATGAGAGGCTGCGTCGAGGGGCGCCATCTGAGCGTGTCGCTTCCAAGCTTCGTCCTGTGCCCGAGCGAGTCGCTTCGAGACTTCGTCCTGTGTTTGTGCGGTTGCTGGAGACGAACGTCACGATGTTGGGCAGAGAGGTGGTGCCTTGCTGGGACGAGGTGATGCCGCCGTTGATGGAAGCATCGGCAGCTCGTCCCCCGGCTGCGGCTGACGCTGGTGCATTGTTGGGCGTATCCGACAGCGATCGGACGGGTGCTGAATCCTGGCCTGCGCCGGGCATGATGATGCAGCGGGTCTGGCGATGCGATGAGAGAAGAGGAAGAGAGGAGAAGAAGACAGAAAGACAAACAAGAGACGAACCAAGCTTGAATGGAAGTCGAAATAAGATAAGAAAACAATAGAGTTCGGGTATCAATGAATCAAAAGATGGAAGGGTTTGGGGAAAATAGAAAGAAAAAATCAGGCTATCTTGTTTGTTAGGCTGGACGACGTCGCGCAGGCGCCATTTCCCTTGTTAGAAACTCGGGTGAGGTGGTATCGAGACAAGACAAGAAAGAGAAAAAAAAAACAAGGACAAACAGGGTTGTCAAGCAGGGCAAGAGTGTGGCAGCGCAGCGTCGGGCAACGGACAGCGACAGCGGGATTCGATTCAGAGGGACGGTGCGATGACGTTGTCCGAGAGCGAGCGCCGATGACAGCAAACAGCAGCAGCGCTGGACAACGATCCGGCTGAGCCGATGGCATAACAGACGCTCCGTACGGCGCAATTAAAGGCACCACCAGCTAACGTACGACATCACCTTATCTTACTGGGTGACTGTCACAGGTACGTACTGGCAGCCCTAAGAAATAAACAACGAGCTTAAGGTATTACCTACTATACGAACACGCGGGCGGTTCTTGGTTGGCGAAGCCTTCTAGAAGATCGCCAATAGTAACGATAGCAAGCCTGGATACTGGGTGCTTGCTAACCTGGAAGGTACAGTATTACCCAGTGGGTGTCCTGTGTATGTAATCATTGTATCATATCCCGATCCTGATGACCTCGGCTTTCCCCATATTCCCAAGTCCATCACTGGAGCTTCCTAACCCTAAGCGGCAGTCTTAACGCAACCCGCGACTCCATCCCCCGAAGCCTCTCTACCTTACCTTTACCTTAATGCGACTGCGCCATACTAGGTACTAGTATATACATACCTTTATACATACAAGCGGTTGAAAGTTCAAACGGGGTCGCAGGGCCAATTGCCGGGTTACCCCATAATGTTGACATGAACCGCTACTCAATTCCGGCAGTAGTCGGTTCTGGCTTCAACACCAACCCCGCATCCTCCAACATTTAGATTAATACCTTGGATTGCCGACTTCAGTCAAGAGAGCTCACCAAAGCTATCTACACGCGACAATAGCAACAATGGCAGCCTCTGTTCGAGTGATGCCGAATGTATGACCGCACCCTTTCCCTCCCTTCTGAACTGATCCTTCACTGGGCATCACTTGGCATGCAGAGGTAACCAACCACAACCCTGCTTTCTAGGCCGCCAAGCGAGCTTCGAGCCTCCTTAGAACCATCCAGTACACCCATCCGCCGTCGTGTCCATGCCACTCCAATCCGGGCTACCACAGACGTGCGCCCACCCCCCTCTCTCATACTCAGAACAGAGGAGGGCGCCGCTATGCTACGCCCTCGAATGCGGACCTGAAGGAGTATGCCTTTGAGATGGCGGCTTCCTCCATCCGGTTCGGTGCTGGTGCCACACAGGAAGTCGGCATGGATCTCCAGAACCTCGGCTCGAAAAGGGTCTGTGTTGTCACTGACCAGACCGTCAACCAACTCGACGCCATGAGACAGGTCCGGGAGAGCCTCGATCGCGAAGGCATCAACTACAAGGTCTACTCCGACGTGAGGATAGAACCAAAAGACAGCTCGTAATGGCCCATCCGCCCCCACCTGTTCAGCCCTCCGCGGCGCCCCTCACTTGACTAACATATGGACCTTGTACAATCATTAGCATCAAGGACGCCATTGCGTGGGCACGGCCGTACGAACCAGATGCCTTCCTCGCCGTCGGTGGAGGATCCGTCATGGACACGGCCAAGCTGATGAACCTCTACTCGTCGTACCCGGATGCCGACTTCCTTGACTTTGTCAACGCACCACTGGGCAAGGGGCGCCCAATTGACAAGCCCCTGAGGCCATTGATTGCCGTCCCAACCACCGCGGGCACTGGCAGCGAGACCACGGGAACAGCCATTTTCGATCTCGTTTCCAAGAGAGCCAAGACGGGCGTCGCTCATCGGAACCTCAAGCCTACGCTTGGAATATGCGATCCGCTCAACACGCGCACCATGCCTGCTGCCGTCAAGGCTAGCTCTGGTCTTGACGTCCTGTGCCACTCCCTCGAGTCCTGGACGGCGATCCCGTATACCGAGCGTACACCTCGGCCTTCGAACCCTATCCTCCGTCCAGCCTATCAGGGTGCCAATCCCATTTCAGACATCTTCTCCTTAAACGCATTGAAGAGCACGATCAAGTATCTCCCACGTGCTGTTAAGGATCCGGAGGATTTTGAAGCGCAGAGTGAGATGCTGTTGGCGGCAACGCTTGCCGGAGTTGGCTTTGGAAATGCGGGCGTCCACTTGTGCCACGGTATGTGACTTTCGTCCCATCATTTGGCGAGCGGCTTGTTGACACCGGTTGTGAATGTAGGCATGTCGTATCCCATCTCGGGCCAGAACCCGGGGTACAAGCACGCTGGCTATGACATTCCTAACCCGCTCATCCCACACGGCGTTTCGGTGGCGGTTTCTGCCCCCGCCGTCTTCCGGTTCACGGCGCCTTCTAACCCGGAAAGACATCTCATCGCGGCCGAGGCATTCGGCGTGGACATTTCCAACGCCAAGGCGGAGAGTGCTGGTGAGATCCTGGCAGAGGCACTGATCAAGTTTCTGCAGGACCTGGGTGACCAGCCAAACGGCTTGAAGGACCTGGGCTTCGGCAGCGAACACATTGACGCGCTCGTCGAAGGCACCATTCCTCAGGCCCGAGTGTTAAAGCTTGCTCCCAGCCTCTCTACCGAACTGCAGACTGAGAAGGAGCAATTGCGTGCGCTTTTCGAGAATGCTATGAGCTATTGATGCAGCATGCCGTAGTTGGTCTATCGGAATTTGTCTGGGTTGCTCGGTATCATCTTCCTCAGCATAGCAATTTGTTTCACTATACTCAGCTTTCGAAGCTCTGGGGTTCCGCGTTTGTCGGTTCGCCTTGTACCGTTTGAATAAACGACCGTGTTGTCGGGAAGCACCTCGCCGCTGGCAATTATTGACAAGTGTGACACGGTGCAATTCTAAAGCGGCTGTGTTAGTTTCCCCTCAATTCCGTCTTTTGCCCTGTAGTCCCTCGAGTAATCATGAAAAGGTTCCCCTTACCTTTCCAATTCTGGCACCGCTTCCAATTCGGCTTCCAACCTGAATGACGCTGCCCTCGCCGATTTCTGTGCCTCCGGCTTCGATGACCGAGCCTGCCTCGATGAGAACGTAGTCCCCAAGGCTGACGCCTCCTGCAGCCTTTCCGGTATTGTCTGGAGGCGCTCCGAGATGGACTCGCTCCTGGACGATGCAGCGTCGCCCGACGAGGACGCTGCCGACGCTGGACTCGATGCGGGACCGGGGGTGAATCACCGTCTCTGCCTGCATCGTGATCGAGTGGCTGCCCAGCAGGACCGCATTGTCCGAGATGGTGAGCGACGTGGAGAAGTTGACGGGCGGCTTCGGGCCGCTGCGGTCGACGGCCGGAAGGATGGAGTGCCTCTTGCTTGACATGGATGCGATGATGCGAAAGATGACGATGTTATACTGTGAGGGACAAGAGAAAGAGAGGGAGTGTGTGTGATGTTGAAAGTAGCTTCTAAGCTTGGTGCAGAGAGAGCTCTGTGCTAGGAATCAACGTTGACAAGCATCGTCCAATCACTGAACATCGCGACATTGCGCTAGGCCTGTGGCGCACTAGTGTCAAGCCATTTGCTAGGCAATTGAGCCTGCCGTACTAGCACTGATGAGGTAACAGTTGAGATAAGGTAACCCTGCTTCTCAGTGATGGCCCTTTTACTTTTCTTTCCCTCATCTTGTCTGTTTTCTTCTTCCCACTCGGATTACCTTAGTCACGATGGCTTGGACGTTGGAATGTGCATCGAATGATACGATTCTTGTACATGGTCAGTTTATTTTACAAGACATACGCTCGTCTACAGCCGTCTAATTGTCCTTTTCAACAACCAAGCTGTCCAGTCCACCCTCATAAGTCCCGATATCGTATTCCTCGGGGTATGTTTCCAGCATCGCCTTGAGCTGGCCCATCTGCTCCTTCAGATCTGGCGTCAGGCTCTCATACACGTCCTCAAACATGGATCGAATGGGCGGTTTCTTTTCCCTCTCTGCTTCGCTAAAGGCCTTCAGGATCTCCTTCCTTAGGCTGTCCCTGGCCTCCTTCTCCTTGGTCTCGTCCCAGCAGCCCTTGGCCTCCATCCACTTCCTCAGCCGGGTAATGGGGTTGTCTCGCCGCTTCCAGTCCTCGACTTCGACACGAGCCCGGTATGCGAATGAGTCGTCAGAAGTGCTGTGATGAGAGACACGGTACGTCATTGCTTCAATCAAAACCGGCTTGCCACCATCTTGCAGGGCCATTTCCCGTGCCTTCTTCGTCGCCTCCCGGACTGCCCAGATGTCGTTTCCGTCGATCCGGATGGTGTCGATTCCATATCCGATTCCTCTGCTTGCGATGCCGTCTCCCCTGTACTGGTCAAGGGTAGGTGTAGAAATGGCGAAGCCATTGTTACGGCAGATGAAGACAACGGGACACGAGCGCGTGGCGGCAATGTTGAGCGCTGCATGGAAATCACCCTCGCTGGCGGCTCCCTCGCCAAAGAAGACGGCCGCTACCCGCGGCTTTACGCTGGGATCCTGCAACCTCTGCAGCTTCAGCGCATAGGCCGCCCCCGAAGCCTGCGGGAGTTGCGTTGCCAATGGTGAAGAGACGGTGTGCTGTTTGCCAAAGTATGTGGTTAGCAAGCGAGTTGTAGGGCGTAACATCCGGGGGACGTGTACTCACGATGTTCAGCTCCTTGGATCCGTAGTGAATGGGCATGTTTCTCCCCCGGCCATTGTCCTTCTTGTTGGCAAAGAGCTGCGACATGAACTGCTCGGTCGTGAACCCCCGCTCCTTGAAGAAGCCCTGCTCTCGGTACTGGCAGAAGACAACGTCCTCTCTGTCCAGCACGCTGGAGGTGCCAACGCTCACGGCTTCCTCGCCCGCGCTTACCATGTAAAAGCTTAGGCGGCCCTGCCTCTGGGCGTCAAACATGATGAGATCCATGATGGAGATGAAGAGCATGTCCTTGTAGAGCTTGATGACGGCCTCATCGCTGATGTCGGGGCTGAAGGAGGGGTCGACCACTTGGCCGTTCTGGTCCACGACCCGGTACGTCGGCAGGGCTGTGTATGAGTCGGGCGTCTCGAACTTGAGGGTGCTGGTGAAGGAGCTCTTGAGAGCGCCGGGGAAAGAGACGAAGTTGGAGTTGGGGCGCTGAGAGAGGCTGCCAGCACTCCGGACCGGGTTCGAGATGACGGAGACGGACGGCTTTGCCAGTCTCCGTATTGAGGCCCTCTGTAGGAGGCGAGGGTTCATCTTGAGCGGGTTCATCATTGTGCCTGCTGCAAATATGCACAATCTTGTTTCTAAAATTCACAGCAGCAGCAGAAAGGAGACGTGTAAGAAGCAGAGCTCTCCTGGGTCAATATTATCATTAGCAAATCCGGGGATGGCTCTGGATGTCGTCGTCTTTATGCTCGGGATAAGGCG
>LFMI01000600.1:26246-39760 GCA_001050175.1 Trichoderma parareesei | reverse complement strand
GGGGGGGGGGAACTTCCCGAGGCTTCTTTATGTAAGCCGCTGCTCAGCGCCTTGGAAGCTCTATGATGAGGGATCGGGTCTTGGTCCAGGCTGTTGAAGCGACCATTGTTTAGCTGCCAATGAACCGTATTGGCAGTGCTGTATTTCGTAACAGCATGAGGAGGATCACAGTGTATCTATACTGACCATCGCGCCGAGGACGATGGTACATACATTGTCTTCACTTACGCCGGGACAGCACGTCGTTGCATGACCGATCCTCTCGTCAGTGCCTGAACGTAGTATTTGAGCTCTTCTAGTCTCTCGTGTTATTGCATTCAAGATTTCGAAGATGGTCTCTGAATCGCTTCTGTACTTGATCCACCGTTGGTGAACAGACAGACGAGTGGCAGCCAGGTGGCAGGCAGAACATACGAATTCACTGTATCAGCTGGCAAACATGGCTTCTCTACAATTTCAGTCGCTTGAGCTGAGTGCTTGTGTATTCTTCTTTTCTTTTCCTGTCCTCAGTAGTTTTGAACTTCCATCACGAACACACTACTCCGATCATCTCAGTTGAGGCCATCACCAGTCTTCCAATCCCACCGCACCTCGCCATCAGCACACAGCTGCAGCGACTCTTGACCCCAACACGCGGAATTTTCAGAGATAAAAAAGACAAAAGAGAACAAAAGAGCCTCTGATTCAAAAGGGCCTTTATTTTTATTCGATCAACTTATTTTCCTTGCTCTCGGAATGGCCACTCCAGCGATTAACCTGGTGATGCTCATCCTCAGCCTCTTCGTCTTCGTCGCTCTGATTGGCTGGCTCTTCCAGAAAAGTATCCACCGCTTTATCCAGGCCCTCGCCGTCTATCGCCATCAAAACATCCGACCTCAGTCCACTTCCAGCGACAGTGAGGCGGCAGAAAGACAGTAGAACCTCACTGGTAGGACCTGAAGCCCATCAATTGGATGCTGTTTTGCCGTTGCTGACTTGGTATCAGTTAAGTTGACGGACCTGTGCCTGATTGCAGCATAAACTTCTTGCCAAAGGAAGAAAAAAAAAAGATATATCTCACAATTCTCTGCACGAGTGAGACGCCACAGCACAGGACAGACCAGGAATTCTCCCTCTACGACTCAATCAGAGATAAATTCTCACTATAAAGCCATTGCATTTCCTTTCTTATTTGGTAGCGAGGGATCAAAGGAAACAACAAAAACACAACCAAAGATACACACAGCACAATGTCTGCTCCTTCACTTCTAAGAAGCCGCGCAGGCCTCTTGCGGCCCACGGCTTGCATCTCCCGCATGAACCAGCGTCTCCTTTCCACCACACGCCAGCCTCGATCATCAGAGCCATCGTCCACCTCAGATCGCCAGACTCACTTTGGCTTCGAGACGGTCACGGAATCCGTCAAGCGGGAGCGGGTTGCCGAGGTCTTTACCAGCGTTGCTGAATCGTACGACAAGATGAACGACTTGATGTCACTAGGAGTTCATCGTCTGTGGAAGTGAGTCTCGATCTCTATCTCTCTCTCATCTCCCTGTCTCTCTGTCTCTCTTGTCTTATTCCTATCTCTCCTCCTCTGTGCTCGCCCGTCTCAACATCTATCTTGGGTACCCGTGGCTAACCAGCAACTCACCACCACTCACTCAGGGACTACTTTGTCTCCTCACTCAACCCAGGAGCCACAAACCCCCCCGGCATGCCCCAGCGCATCCTCGACGTCGCCGGAGGCACCGGCGACATTGCCTTCCGCATGCTGCAGCACGCCCACGTCAACAACGGCAACCCAAACGTCCACGTCACCATCTCAGACATCAACCCGGCCATGCTCGCCGTCGGCAGACAGCGCTCCCTCGCCCTCCCAGCCTCCCACCAGTCCTCCCTCTCCTTCCTCGAGGCAAACGCCGAGGTCCTGCCCTCGTCGCTCGAGGACAACTCGCTCGACCTCTACACGGTCGCCTTTGGCATCCGCAACTTCTCCAACATGCCCGCCGCCCTCAAGGAGGCGTACAGAGTCCTCAAGCCCGGCGGCGTCTTCGCGTGTATGGAGTTCTCAAAGGTCGACAAGTACCCCCTGTTCAACGCCATCTACAAGCAGTGGTCCTTCAGCGCCATCCCCCTCATCGGCCAGCTCGTTGCGGGCGACCGCGATAGCTACCAGTACCTGGTGGAGAGCATCGAGAGGTTTCCCTCTCAAACAGAATTCCGAGACATGATTGCCGATGCGGGCTTCACCATTGTGGGGAAGGGATATGAGGATCTCACCGGTGGCGTTGCAGCCATTCATAAGGGTATCAAGCCCCTATGAGTGTTGCCCCTCAGCTTTGCAGGCTTGCCTTGTATATTAGTGTAGTAAAGATATAACGCTTCATAACCCCAAAAATCAACCTGAGGATAGTTGTCCAGACTCGCCGTCACTTCACATATCGGGAAGAACAACATGACCGCCAGGTTCAAGCTAGCTAGGGAGCATGTCTTGGTCAACATTCATTGCTTCGATTTCTCTCTTTTTTGTTCTCTCTTTTTTGATAACTTAACTATTGGAGGTGCCAATGGAAAAGGAAGGCTAAAAAAAATCCCAAGCCAACACTTAAGTCCTCCCGGAAGCTCATGAGACACGTTATGTACTGCATGAATGATCCTGGACCTTGCTCTCCTACCTTCCAGAGCCTAACGCCAGTTTGTCCCATAGGAAAACCACGTGAACGAGATAGAATCCTCAAGGCTGGGCGCGCCCGAAGAAGGAAAAAAAAGGTTAAGAAGAAAGACGGAAGGAGGATGCCCACCACAGCGGGCTGAGACGATCAGGGAACGCGATGCTCGCTGGCCAGATTCAATCGGCAGAAGGGGTAGAGGGTACCGCTGCAGGTGATGGGCCTGAGTCTCCCTTTAGGCCTCCTCGGCCACGAGATCCGCGTCCTCGCTCGCCACCCCGGGATCCACGGCCTCCGCGACCACCTCGCCGATTGCTCTCGGAGTCGCTAGTACCGCCGGCGCTGCGATATCCGCTTGTGGCAGTTCCGCCTCGTCCGCTGCCACCCCAGGTCCCGGCATTGCCGCGGCTGTTGAAGGGCTTGCCTTCTCGGTGGTGGAAGATCTTGACCAGCGGTTTTGACCGATCCTCCTGAGTTCGCGTCTTCACAGACTCCGGTAACCTGCCCATGGCTGCATCGCGGTCTTCAATGGTTCGGAACTGAACGACCTTGTTTGAGCCACCCCATTTCTCAATCTTGAGAATCTTGGCCTTGTCCGCCTCATCAAACAGATCCCGGCATTGCTCCTCTGTGTTAACATTCATAATGAAAAGGCCAATGATATCAGATGCCGAGGTCTTGGGGGCCGGCGAGGTGGCCGGTTCGGGGGCGTTTGCCGATCCGTTCGTCGAAGTTGCTGCCTTGTCAGCGTCCTTGGCAGCTGGGCCACTTCCCGTGGTGGGTTGGGGTGTCTGCCGGTTCGCTGTAGCGGGAACGGGTGCGGTGGGAACAGCCTTCAGGGGTTGAGTCGATGGAGATTGTTTGGGAGCAGGTGCCGTGGGTGCAGCAGAAGCCGCCGCGCTTGTTGGAGCGCCAGCGGCTGTGGATGTGGGAGCAGCTGATGGCTGCTGTTTGGCTCCACGGTGGGAGAAGTTGAATCCTTGAGCACGCATCTCGGTGCCAATTCTCCCGTCTTGGATTTCCAGAACGAGATAGCCAAAGGCGGCATCGGCGAGGTTGAAGTTCCACATATTCTTGAAAGCGCTCTCGTCAACTGCGCCAACACCTTGGCCAGGGCCCCCAAAGGGATTCCCTCCAGCAGCCGTCGAGGGCATTTTTTCCACTATTTGCAGAGCGTTCTTCAGCAGGTTCTGCTGGGCCTCATTCTGCTGAATTGCAGGCTCGACCTCTCCCCGGACAGTTTCCCAAACGTCGTTGAAAGAGGCTTTCGAGGCGGCGAGCTTCCCACGGTAATGATCAAGCGTAGGATTTACGCTGAACTCGTTGTAGGAGCTCCCATACCGGAAGTGGAGTCCGGCCGAGATGGAAAAGTCGGCTTTCAGAGTGACGGAGAGCTGGTTCAAGATACCCTCGCGAGCAGGAGAAGCGTGCGTGATGAAGACTCGGGTCTCGGTAGGGTCGTAGACGCGATGAGCAGTGTCCACCAGCTCTCCCATCTGCAGCAGGGTCGTCCACATTGTACCTTGTCCTCCTGCAATGGTGGTGCGGCCCTCTCCGTTGTCGAATAGCTTATGCATAACCACGGCACCACCGAGACCAAGAAGTCGGAGCTTCACACCGCCCACCTCTAGCAGCATGGAGCGAGCTTCGTCAATGATATGGAGGTTGGGAACCTTGTATTCGGATGACCTGAACTTTTCGAGAACCCGGACATCCTCGCAGGCACCCCAGACGGTATAGACGGGAACGTCGAGTTTCAGCTCTCCGCTGAGGAGAAGGGGAAGTTCGGAAAGGGGCAGCTCGCTCGCAGAGAATCTGGACTTAACAGAGCCTGGTCCGCCCTGCTGAATAGCCTTCTTGACCGGTTCGGAGATGAGTGGTGAATACTGTGCCACATGCTTCAGCGTCTTCTCCACGATTCTGTCCAGGGAGGTATGGTCGTAGAATCCGAAGTCGCCGGTGTGGATGATGTGGTCGGCTTGGGCTTGCTTTGCAAGCTCGTTGAGCGATCGCAAGTTTCCTGGGCGAGGCGTCAGTGACTGTCAAGGGATATAGCCATGTCCACAATATACCTCGAACGTCCGCGATGCAAAGAATCCGGATGGGCCCCGTCTGGATGATACGACCCTGGTTGGGCAGCAGAGGCGCTGCTCCAGGTGATGGCAGGCCGGTCGCACCATTCTGTATGTAGCCAGGGGCATATGCTCGCGGCTGCACTCGTTAGCCAAACATGAAGCATGCCACAGATGCAGAGCAAGAAGCAAGGGATCTCAGCAAACACGGCCAGATGGATGCGGTGATGCTGGCAGCCAGTCCAGCCCCTCAGTCCACAGCGCCAGTCCTTGGAATGGATCCTGTCGAGGGCGGAGAGGGAGAGGCAGAGGGAGAGAGACAGACACGGAGGATCGCCTCCTGGGATGTAAGCATCAAGGGAGAGCCCCGAACTGGCAGCTCCCATATCTGCCACGAGAGCAAGGGTTGATCAAACGAGACCAGAATGAGAACAGTGTGCACTTACGACGGCCATTCTGTCAACCAGCAGCGTGCAGCGGAATCGAAGGCTTCAAGTTTCGCCCGTTGGGATGTTTCCGTAGAAGAGATTTGCTCTCGAAGAAGAATATGACGGGGTATCAGATATAAGACCAGTTGAAGGACGCGAGCCGCAGATGAAGGTGAATTTGGCTGCTCGGCGGGCGAGAGTTACTATTGCTCAGAGTTACTGCTGCTCCATCAGGTTGGGCGGGTAATTGAGTGGGCTGCCTGCTGTGCTGATTGGCAGCCTCGCCAAGGCAGTTGGGCTTGGGCTAGCCTGGCTTAGAGGGGTGGAATTCAGAATGGGACTAATATGCTTATGTGCATATGATTCCTTCCAAGAAGAATAAGGTGGTGGTGACCTTGTACTGGCTCTCTCTTCCCTCTCTCTCTCTCTCTGCCTTCTCTCTATTCGAGATACTTACATTTGCAGTTCTGACCTATATTCTGGTTCATTACCACGTTTTATGTTTACCAAGAGTTCCAAGTTAAAAGTTGACTTTGTACTATGGTCTGAACATTGTTCACCTTTTCCCTGTAGAAGGCAATCGTTATGTAGTTCAAGAGCTCACAAAGAAGAAACGGGGCTTTGCACTTATAAGTGCCCAGTCCGTTTATACCTTACCTCAGAGCTTCTCTTGAGACAAGCCTCTTCATCATGAGCTCCTGTTCGGCCATTACAGCTACGGCATGAATTCTCCTCGAATGGGATCATGTTGCTTCAATATCCAGCCTTCTCATGGATAGCCTTTCCACGGGCTCTTCCACTGATACGGCACTCTTGGGCTCCCTCATCAATACATGCCGCTCCTCTTAGCAGAGCTCCTTGGTTGACATCCGCCAGGCTCGCTTCCTCTGGGAATCAGTGGAAGAACCGCCAAGGCCACGATCCATACGTCCGCTACTCCAAAGTTCAGAATCTGAAGAGTAGAGCGGCCTTTAAACTGCTGGAGGCATGATTGGCCCTGTCATTCTTTCATTCGTGCACACTCGGTATTAATACGCGTCATTGAAAGATTGACTCCAAATACAAGCTCTTCAAGAAAGGTCAGACTGTGGTTGATCTGGTAAGTTTGCCCGGCACCGTATAGAAACAGGTGACGGCAAGAACCGCAAGCATTCTGGGCCTGACACTCTACTACCAGGGATATGCGCCGGGCAGTTGGTCACAAGTACGTCGTATCGCTCTCATGGCCTGTGTTCAGCCCTCCGTGCGTAGCTCAACCACAATCAGGAGATTCACATGTCCGTGCTGTAGGTAGCCGTCGATCGCACTCGGCCGTATGGCCGTGTGATTGGTATCGACCTTATACCCGCCCATCCTCCTCAGGGTGTCGCAACATTCCAAGGCGACTTTCTGTCTCCGTCGGTTCAGAAACTGCTCAAAGACTTCATTTCCCAAAGCCACAGCGACCGACCACGCCACGCCAACAAGAAGGACGATGTTGATGAGGACGAGGACTTGCTTTCTGAGGACACCATCATCGATCAGCCGAGCTACATCGATCGAGAGAGACACTCCGCGGGGAGCGCGGGACCAAGAGCCGGCAGCACAACGGATTCAGACTCGAAATATTCCGTAGATGTTCGTTCTACTAAGCCGTGCTCTGATGTCCATGACAATCTTGTGCCTATGCTGACGCCAGTATAGGTTGTGTTAAGTGATATGTCAGAACCATGGGACCAAGTGTCTAGATCCAGTTCAAGCACTTTAAGTAACCCTTATGACAGGCTGATGAACACGAGCGGTAATCGGTCTCGAGATCACGCCGGCAGCATGGTAAGGACGGCTTTCAAGACTTGGCAGCAGCTCAAGAAGTAAGAAAACCAGGACAGCAATGTTGATCATGGTGACTTTAGGACCTCTGCGAGGCTGCACTTCGGTTCGCCAGCGACACGCTCAAACCCGGCGGTCATTTTGTCTGCAAATTCTACACAGGATCGGAGGATAAAGATTTGGAGAAGAAGCTCAAGCTTCTCTTCTCAAAGGTTTACAGGGAAAAACCGGATGCATCCAGAGCAGTAAGATGTCTCAACAACCATGTGATTAACGTCGTACTGACGAGCCATTCCAGGAGAGCAAGGAGGCATACTTTGTGGCTCTCTTCAGAAAGGCCAAGGCTACTATTGATGACCCGGCTACTATTGATAGCACAGCTACAGATAGCCATGATCAATAAGATATAACAAATTACTACAATCACAATCCGGTGCTACGATGAGTTGGTCAAGCTGATCATCAATTTGGCCATGTCCAGGCACGAAATTTTGAGGTACGAATGATATCAAGTCACGCCATCCCATTTGGTCCCATACATAAAGCGAAAAATTGGAGATATAAAGTATCTCCATCCTGATGCTTGCCCATTTTTCCAACCACCATTTAGACCTTGAAGCCACGAGAGCGTCTTCGGCCACGAGCACGCTCGAACTTGCGGCCCTTGGACTCGACAAAGGGTTTCTGCGGCAAGAAAAATTAGTACATGCTTAGACCACCGACAATCCCCGGGATAGCTGACCTTGTGCTTGTGGGGGCCGAATCCGAAGTGCTTGACAGCCTCTCGGCTGTTCTTGGGTCCACGGAGGATCAGGGTGTTGCTGCCAGTGGGGGCACGGAGAGCCAGCTGGTCGAGGGTGATGGCCTCACCACCGGCAGCGAGAATGCGGGCACGGGCAGTCGCGGTGAACCGAAGGGCGGCAACGGTGGTCTTGGGGAAAGACAGGAGACGGTTGTCATCGGTGACGGTGCCGACAACGACGACGGTGCGCTTCTCGCCCTCCTTGTTGATGTTGGCAACAATGCGGGACAGAGAAACCGGGGGGCGGTTGATCTTGGACATGAACAGTCGTCGAAGGACCACCTTGTTGAAAGCGGCATCGGTTCGGCCTGTCATCCCATTTGTTAGGATTTCGCAAGGCGGCTCACTTCGAGACAAAGTTTTTTTTTTCTTCTGTTGTTTCCCAGGGTCGCGGATGTGAGACTTACGAGCCAGGAAGCGGTAAAGCTTGACCAAGAGCTTCAGGTAGACATTGTCGCTCTTGGGGGCCTTGCGGTGAGTGCCCTTGACGTGGTGGCGGTCGAGATCGATACCTGGAATTTTGAAAAACCGCCGTCAGCCAGATGGTTCATGCTCAAATATGGCCGCGCATCTTGCAGGCAAGATGGCGTCCAGATCGCAGAGATAATACGCAAGGTATCATCACCACTCGCATACGCAGGCGATGTCAGTTCTTTCACGTACCCATGGCGACGACTGGTGCTGAAAAGCTTGATGATGGGCTTGATTGTCAAAGTCGAAGAAGGCCGTGAATACAGAGGTGAACTTTTCCCAAAAGTTTCAGGGCTCGGATCTTCAATAGAGGCTCTGATTGGTCCGCTGTGACACTAGCGTCAGAGCGGTCAGCGAGGGCAATTAGGGTATGTGCGAATGACTAAGGCGAGCGCCCTAACGAGCCAGCCCGTTTTCGCCAACTTCCGGCGTATCGATAGGCTAGCGACTGGAGTTGCGTGTGAACTGCGAGCTAGGCTGATTGAAGGCCAAGAAGAACTTGAAGTTGCATGCATGCAATCACTTTGTACATATGTACCTAGCTCTGCTCGTAATGAGTAAGGTAGATGATGCTTGCGCATTAGTCGATCCGCGAGTTGTAGGTGTACGAGGCTATTGTTCCAGCATTGGCTTGGACTTGGTTTTGATTCCTCCTTTGGTAGTACCTGGTAGTACTGAGCTACTGGTTTCATTTACAATAGCTGATAAGGCTTGGGCGCTCTACGCCGACTTGCATTGATATGCTCCGACAAAAATTGCACCACAACACATGTTTGAACCAGGATGCGGATACTGCAGAGGTAAAAACTATACCCCAGGCAATGCTTCCCCTTGGCTATCTACTACTGTACCGATCCATTTGATCATCGATAGACGGCTGCAGCTTGTATACCGGTTCTCTGCTGCTGGAATCATGCGCGAGGTATCGTATCTTGGTTCCGAATCTTTTGAGCTCCTTCATTCATTTACTACATGAAAGGAGGCAAAGAGAATGGATAACCGCCATTCTTGACGCGGAAGACGCTCAAGAGGAAGCTGTATACCAGGAACAAGGTCAAACTCCAAATGATCACTGCGACTTGCTGGGTCTTGGAGTCGGCCATGCGCGGGACCTTGACAGCCAACGTGATGGCGCAGAACGAGAGCACACCATCTATCAGGCACGTGTCAGTCTGGTGAACATGAAGGCATGATAGGGGGTTCTCTTACAGATGGCGGCCACAATTTGCGTCTCCAATCCGAGCTGGCTTTGGAACCCTCCTGCAATGTAGCTGACGCCTCCCTTGCCATCTCCGACAATGTACGGTACCTTCCGGATATGGTTGAACATGTGTCCGCTGGTGAAGAGAAGGATCGATATCAAGCTAATCGAGGCCCAAATGTTGCGGTTCTGGATGATGGGCAGTACATACGAAGAGGCGCTGACCGCCGCCGTGCCGACGCCGAGGATGATCGTGATAGTAGAAGCCCATCGGAACCAGTTGATCGGCCGCTTCACCGGGGGATGCGGCCTGTTGGGTAGTTGCCGGGACAGCCAGGTATGGACCTGTTCAGCAGATGGAGGCCTGGTCTCTGATTAGGATTGATGGCAACGCAAGGTGTTGGGGGGCTTGGCATGGTCTCTCACCCTGTCGTGAAGTCGTATCGAACGGGCTCTGGTGAGCCAACGGCATGTGGTCCTACGGTTGGTTGGAAGAGGAGGAGCACCGGGGCTGTTTGCAGGCCAAGCTGTAGTACAAATTGGTGCATTAGCACGAAGAAGCTCAGAGTTGATCGATTGTAGCTTCACTACACACCGAAATGAAGACGTCCCGGCCGTCGGCGAAGTCCAAGGTGCCAAAGAGCAATCGGGATTCGCCAGTCTTGTCACCGCGAATCCAGCTGCGTCCGAGAAGGTCCCATTCGGGCTGGAACTCCTGACAAAGCTGGCAACCGAATCTGGTCTCTAGGGCCGTGAGAAGGACAGCCACGCTATGATTTCTCGGGGCAGCCGTCAAAGAGGTGTATGTGGCATCACTCAGCTTCAACGGCGTTGAACGCTGAGACAGCCGGTAGAAGTCCTCATAATTGTCCGCCGGCGCCTTCTTTGCGAGGCTCCCGCTAAAGAGCAGAAGCAGAGGCGCAAGTGACGACAAGAAGCGCATCGTTGCGGTTGTTTCGCAGCTGTTGTATCAAAACGTACCGCCGCTCGCTGCTGGTGTTGTCGTCAACTACCTACCTTAGGTCCTGAAGCTGCCAAGTGTTCCTGTGCTGTCATCAAAGCTGGCCCGTTTGCCGCTTATGTAACCGAGCCTAGTCTTCCAGTTGCATGCCACGCAGTGCCTCTTGACCATGTACGGCTAGCGCATGCGGAGCAGCCCAGGTACTGTATACTCAGCAGCTACAGTGCTTGAGCATGTATTCCTAACTGGAGCTGAGGTGCCGCAAGAGTGCTCAGTACCTCTCTTTCAGAGCTCCGGCTGAGAGCCACTGCAGTTGCTCCGATATGTCGATTGAACAGCTGCTGGTGTTAGTGCGCCGTTGTACCTCAAAGCCTCTGAGAACCTGCATGTTTTCTTTGCATTCAATGGGCGAATCGGACAATCCGGACGCGACAGAGTAAAAGGAACGCTCTCTTCGATCTTCATCAGACTTACTCTTCAATTTTATCCTGCCATTACAACCCTTCCTCACCCTAAGGCCAATTTCCCTCGCGCGATTGGATGAAACCCAGCCATGAGCGCCAACTCGATTGAGGTAGGTACCGATACCCTTAACTGCTGCCGGCTCCTTGACATTGTGCTTACCGTATGTTGATTTCTAGCGCACGACGCGTCTCCATGAGCTCGACCTGCAGCATCAACAAAACCGCCACAAAACCGATCTCATCAGCCGAGACGAAGCCGCTCGCCAGCTGGAGCTCCGACTGTTGCTTCTCCAGGATGAGAAGGTCCAGCTACAAGAGAAATGCGCCGCGAAGGATGCAGAGATAAAAGCCCTGTCGCAGGATGGCGAACAATTGCGCGTCGAGCTTGATAGGATCAAGGCTGGGGATCCCTCCAAAGATGCGCAGGTGAACGGCACTACGACCGAGACGACTGGCCTGGCTGTATGTCACACTCAGAGCCCTTTCCATCAGCCCCTGCTTGCTAATGCGCCGACGACGCAGACCAAGTCCCCCGAAACCTGCATGCAAGATCTGAGCAAGGCTTTCGATGAGAATCTCGCCCTGACGAAAGAACTCCAGCAGTTGCGACCAGAGATTGAGCTGTTACGGCAACAAGTGAAAAAGTATGAGATGATGATAGCCGAACAACGTGAAACCCAGCGTCAACAAGAGCAATTGGAAAAGGAGCCCGCGAGCAAGAGGCAGTCGAAATCTGAAGGGTCGAACGAAAAAGGAGAGGATGTCGCCGCGCTTCGAGCAGCGTTGAAGAAGGCGACAGAAGAATTAAGCGAGGAGAAGAGACACCGGAAAGCCATGGAATCGAACCATCAGGAGGAACTGGACAAATCGGAACGTCAGAAACACAGGCTGGAAGGGAAGATATCGACCTTGGAAGAGAAGCTGAAAGAATCTCAGAAGGAGCTCCAGAGCCTGCGAAAACATCTTGAAGCATCTCGGTCAAGCGGGAAGGAAGATGGTCCGGAGGATGACACAACCAGCAACACCCAAGGAGCGAGAGCGGGATCCCGTACAAGGGGACAGTCTGCGGCAATTGAACAGGAAAGGCTACCTCGCAAGCACACAGCGAGGAAGCGTGCAACGGAGCAAGCCATGGTTGGGGAAAAATCTACCTTTTCAATCACACCGCTCCTCAACAAAACGACGGAGAGCACTGTCCTCAAGCTGCCGCTAGATGATGTACTTGCACAAGCCGAAAACGACCCATCACCATTGCGGATGGCAAACAAATCCGAAGCCCCGCCGACAGCAACACTCAACGTCGATGATGAAACTACGACACCTTTGAGGCCTCGAGAGAAACTGAATCCGAAAGCGAAGAAAAAGGCAGTAGCCGAAGACGGGGACACAGGACAAGCGAGTCCCGAAGATAGAAAGGACGAGGCAGCACCGAAGGCAATACGTCCAAAGGAGACGGCTCCATCCAAGAGGATCAAGCTGCATGAGCCTGTCGTCGCCGAACCTCCTCCTCCTCCTGAAGCCGAGCACAGAAAGAGGAGAAGGAAACTCTTGAACAAGACTAATACCATACTTGAGGAAGACGAGACCGAAGATGGAGCCCAGTCATTGGAAGCCCAACCTGGCCGGACTAGAAAGTTCAAATCTTCAGGGACAAGTGCTTTCAGCTCGCAGAGTATGGGCAAGCCTTTTTCACCCTTGAAACGACATAGGCGGGGGGTTAATGCAAGCTTCCTAGCTTGACCAAGCATATCAGCACCTCAAGTGCTTGGTAACCTCCGCTTCGCATCATCCACAGCAAGAGCTGTGTGTAGCTCAGGCGTTTTCCCGGGAACTTTAGCCTGGTACTGTGATTCTTCTGTGTAATTATTTCATTGTCAACCTATAGTAGGTCTCAAGGTTAGAGGGATATAGAGCGTTAGGTGGTTTGAAATGCGATGCCTGCTTGGCGCCTGCTGCTCACTTAGACAGAACTGCCACATATCCCTTAACAAGTATTGCAGGTAAGCTGGGAGACTCTGGTGGTATCATGCGTGGCCAGGTAGGCACAGGTAAGTCGTTCTCAACGCCACTAAGGTATCGGCTGGCACTTCAGCATTGCGACACCCAACAGGGCATCACGTTGATAGGCGCTTGAAGCTTTCAGCGCCCAGAAAGTCCATAGGTGTTATGTCCGCCTTCTCTTTTCCCCCACGTAAGATCCCCTGATAGAATGGATTTGAGAGAGGCTACCTATACACCACCAATATCCAGTACTACCTAGTACTACTTCTTCTTGGAATCAAGCTGCTTCTCTCTTCTTACGGTATATACGTACCGATATCAAGTTGAAGATCTCCGCTCTTCTTCTAGCCCACCCAATTGCACTAGTACTCGAGTACTCCGAAAGGCCATCAAAGTCGTCTAGCAGATAACGGGTTGATTGCCAAGATTTCCACCCTTAGTCATCTGCACTGGCCAATCGCATCGCTCGGCCCTAATTTTTGCGCCCACACAAAAAATTCACAATTTCAACCAGCCCCAACCTCGAGAGCTTTACATCCTGGTGCTGACCTTTTGCAGAAGAGAAGTGGTCTTCACAGCTAAATTTCTCTTTCCTCACCCATCTCGAAACTCTTTGCGCAGAGGCGAGGCTGTACCCAATGGCTGAACAATTGATCC